>JAJIBD010001062.1:0-71429 GCA_021461705.1 Cryptotis parvus | reverse complement strand
ATAGATACATTGTATCTTTTATTGGCTCAGAACCATACATAGCCCAGTCTATAAAGTTCCTTTCTGAGAACTACTCTATCTTTTCACAAATCATCTGGGTCCTTGCGATTTTTAAACTGTACCTTTGTGTAAGGACAATGTTTAATAGAGAGAGGGAAGAAAGTAATAAATTGAATGCAATCTTAAGGGACGAGGTTTACTCAGCGATTAAAGAAATAAGTGAGGATCATAAAACTACAGGTAGACTGGTCTTAAAGCTTGAGGACAGAATTATTAAACAGAGTTTAAAATTTGAAAAGAAATTAGAAGAACAGGAAAGTAAAATTATTAAACAGGATTTAAAATTTGAGGAAAAATTAGAAGAACAGTATTTAAAATTCAAAGAAAAATTAGAAGAACAGGATTTAAAAATTCAAAGAAAAATTAGAAGAACAGGATTTAAAATGCAAAGAAAAAATTAGAAGAACAGGATTTAAAATTCAAAGAAAAAATTAGAAGAACAGGAAAGTAAAATTATTAAACAGGATTTAAAATTTGAAGTAAAGTTTGAAGAGCAGAAGAAGGATATCAATAAAATCAGCACTATCTTAGAGGAAGAAATTGACAGAGAGATAGAATAGATGGACAGAAAGAGGAGGTTTGGAAGTTACACATAAGATTGAAAGAACAAAAGGAAGAAATATATAGGAAACTTGAAAACTTAAACCAAGAAATGGATGTGTTACGCAGGGGAGATTTCTGATTTCATAACTTATCAATCAGGACCTAGCGCATACCCAATACTGAGGCGTGAACCAACTAAAAGTCATTCACAAACACGCCCCAAGGCTGTAGACTTGAAAAAGGTGTATACATTCCCAGCAAAAAATCTAAAAAGGAATTCTAATGTGGCTGATAACGCAGAGGAGGAACAGGAAAACCCAGAGGAGGCAAATTCCCAAGCTGAAAATCTCCCCAGAGTTAATACCATCAATGGGGTAGATGATCCTCTGCCAGATACTACAAGCTCTGATGAGGGAAGAACGGGAGGAACAGGTTAGCTCGAATCAAAGAGCAAAGCGGCAGCAATCTTTCTCATGACCAATCTAAAGATAAAGTAAAACCGATTCATGAAGACTTAAAAATTGAGTCAATAACCCGTTTAGGAAGGCTTGCGACAGGTTTGGAATATCAAGTCCTTATACTTTAAAATATTTAGCTGATTGGAGCGAAAATGATCAGTGGGTATTGGGGAGACTTTGAAATGGTAGCCCATACTTGTCTAAACAAATCACAGTGCATGCAATGGCAAATGTGGTATGCAGATGGGGTTAACCGGAATATTGACACTTTAAGAGAAAAGGAATCAGGCCATACTATAACTTTTGCCATGCTAAAAGGTGAAGGTGAATGGAAAAAGAAAGCAAAACAAGCGACATTACCTGAACCTATTTTAAAATTTGTTCAGGGAGACAGCATTAAAAGCGTGGGAAAGAGTAGGTTCCGACCCAGAATTTCTAGGTAGCTATCACGAAATTTACCAGGGTCGTGATGAACCATACTTTGATTTTGTTGGGAGATTATGTGGAAACAATCCAAAGACAGGTTCAAGACCAACCACGCAAGAAGTCCTAAAACGAAACTTAGCATATGAGAATGCTAATCGAAAATGTCGAGCATTACTATATAGTATTAAGGAAAAGGAAGGCCTCATGGGGTATCTAAAGGCCTGTAGAAATGTCGGTTTACCCTCCCATAGGACACAGGATGATATAGAGGCTTATCCCATACAGCAGGAGGATCAGGGAGAGGGATGGGAAATGTCAAACAGCTTTAGGGGGAGAAACAATAAACTTCAAAGGATAAACAATAATCGGAGAAACTATTCTAATAATCGCAACTCCACCCCTCGGAGGGGCCCCACCTGGACCATGCCCAAGGTGCAGAAAGGGAAAACATTGGGCCAGAGATTGTCGGTCTTGGAGGCGAGAGTCAGCCTCAGGCTTCATCTGGACAGATAACCTGCTTTAGCTGCAGAAAGAAGGGACACACCCGTAGAGATTGCCCATCTTCTAAAACTATCAATACAGGGCAACATTCTAATAATCCCTTTATGAGGAATGTTACATGGACCCCTTCCCAGGTTCCACAAGCTCCGCAGGCTCAAATAACATCGATGCCTCCCCTAATGCGGGAAACTGGGTGGGGGGGCCAGCCCCAGGCCCAGCTGAATCTAGGGGGCACTCTCCTTCATTCCACCTGCCCAGTATCCTCCGAATCAGAATCCACAGAATTACAGTCAATAAATGCTCTCTGGCCTACCCCATCAGGCAATGGCAGTCTCGACATTCTCTGCCCTAAGACTGTCACAATATACCCAAGTCAAGATCCCTACATGCTAAAAACAGGGATAAAAGGACCTGCTCCCCAGGTAGTATGGGTTTAATTCAGGGAGGCGATTGGCTGAAATTTAAGGGAATTAAGGTGCATTTCGTACTTCTGGATCCTGAATCTCATGGAGAGATAATACTGTCAATATCTGTGCCAACTAAATGGACTTTTAAAAAGGGGAACCACTTGCCAAACTATTATTATTTTTTGAGGATCCGTGTAGTCAGTCCGAACACCCCTACAGCTGGTGGCTTAAACAGTACCAACCATTCTGCCAACTTCATTGTTGGTTATGCAGCCACACAGAACCAAGCCCACCAGCCACCTGCTAACTATCTAGTTGGGTACACTGCCAAAATTTCTCAGGCCAAGCGGCCGGTTATACCCATCGAAATTTATAAAAAGGAAATTCAAAGGCATGTTGGATACAGGGGGCAGACATATCCATAATCTCCACCAAGTATTGGCCCTCTAACTGGGCCCTAAAGAAAGTGTCCCATAGCATGAGCGGGGTAGGCAATATCTCCTCCTCTCTTCTCCGACAGAGTGCGAGGTGGCTGCCGTGTATTGGCCCTGAAGGGAATGTAGCCATGGTCCAGCCTTATATAGCCCCTATGCCTTTAACTTTGTGGGGTCGAGACATGCTGGAGCAGTGGGGGGGCAGTAATTCACATACCTCGTCCAATTCCCCATCAAGCACCAATTCCAGCTCTCCATAATAAGCCTAACACTGGGAGTAACCCTTTTTAATTGGGGCCTCTGTGGTTAGCGCCCACCACCTATCCGTATTCAGTGGAAGTCTAACAAACCTATATGAACACCACAGTGGCCCCTCAATACCAAAAAGTTAGAGGCGCTAACTAATCTAGTGGAAGAACAGCTGAAATTAGGACATATTGAGGAAACGTTTTCAGAATGGAATTCTCCTGTTTTTGTAATACAGAAAAAAATAAGGCAAATGGCGTTTGCTGATTGACTTAAGGAATGTAAATTCTACTATGGTCCCCATGGGAGCCCTACAACCTGGGCTCCCCTCTCCAGCAGCTATTCCTAAAGATTGGCCGCTAATTATCATAGATTTAAAAAGGCTGCTTTTACAGCATACCTATCCACCCAGATGATCGGAAAAGGTTTGCATTTTCAGTCCCTTCCATTAATCATAAAGGTCCTTTACGTAGGTTTCAGTGGACAGTATTGCCCCAAGGGATGACTAATTCACCTAGGATGTGTCAACACTTTGTTGATGAGGTTTTTGCGACCCATTCGGTGCTAAATTTCCTGGTGCATACATCATCCACTACATGGATGATATCCTGCTAGCTTGTGATAATTCCAGAGATCTCCAGAATTTATATAATGATGTAATGACAGTTTTACCAGAGGCTGGCTTACAAGTAGCTCCGGAAAAAATTCAGATGCAGCCTCCATATGAATATTTGGGCTATGCTCTTGACCGCACTACAGTGCGTCCTCAAAAAATTTCCATTAGTCAGAAAGGGCTCAAAACCTTGAATGATTTTCAAAAACTGCTGGGGGATATCAACTGGGTGCGCCCCCCCCTTGGTATTCCTAACTGTGAGCTAGTAACCTGTTTCACACCCTTGAAGGTGATCCTGCTTTAAATAGCCCAAGGCAGCTAACTCCTAAAGCTCAGAAGGAATTAGATTTTTTCATGGATCGGCTTCAAAAATCTTACCTCTCAGATTTAATCCCGGAGAAAAGGTATGGTTCTTGGTCTTCAACACTCCCGAGTCTCCAACTGCTGCTATAGCCCAATTATCTGCACCGTTAGCATGGGTTTACTTACATAACAAGCAGAATCGTACTGCTACACCTTACCTTGAGATGATAGCTAACCTTATAATTAAGGGAAGATCAAGAACCCAAGTATTACTTGGACATAATCCCCATGTAATTGTACTACCTGACCCTAAAAAAAGAAATTGAAGCTGTTTTACCACTCAGTGAAATCCTTCAGAGAGCTTTAGCAGATTTTTCAGGAGAAATATCTCATCATTACCCAGCTGGAAAAACCTGGGAATTTCTGAAAAGGACACCTTTTGTAATGTCCACCATTGTCCGCTCCTCTCCCATTCCTGATGCTCCAGTGTATTATATTGATGGCTCCTCATCAGGAAGGGGTGGAATTACAGGTCCTTCGTTGACCACTACTGTGCATACAAATTATAAATCTGCCCAACAAGTGGAACTCGCCACCCTGATACATTTACTATCCCATGTATCTGGCCCATGTAATGTGGTGAGTGATTCTGCCTATGTAGTTGGTTTATTTCCTGGAATTGTCACTGCTTCTTTAAATGCTCATAATCCTATAATTCAGGAGCTAATCCATAAACTACAAGATCTCCTCCGAAATAGAACATTCCCTATATACATCTCCCACATTCGTTCTCACAGCCGACTCCCGGGGCCAATGGTTCGAGGAAACGAAGCAGCAGATCTCTTGGCAGCACCAGTATTTAAATCAGCTGAGGAAGAGCACCAGACTCTACATACAAATGCCCACCGCCTTCATGTACACCATGGCATCCCATGGAGACAAGCTAGACAAATTGTCCGCAACTGTCCTGTCTGTGCTCCTTTACATTGTACATCTCATGTAGCAGGAGCAAATCCTCTAGGTTTACAGACAAACCAATTGTGGCAAATAGATATAACTCATACTAACTTATTTCCCAACAAACCTTACCTTCATGTGGTCATCGATACATATTCCCGGTTCATATGGGCTGTTCCTATGACGTCTGAAAGAGCTAAATCTATTTGTTCATTTTTACTCCAGTGCTTCTCCGTCATGGGTATTCCCCCATACCATAACAACATATAATGGTCCTGCTTACACCAGCAAAACCTTCAAATCCTTTTTGCGAGGAATGGCAGATCAAACATATTACAGGAATTCCATATAATCCACAAGGACAAGGAATAGTTGAACATGCCCACAGAACGCTTAAAACTCAGCTATTAAAGCAACAAAAAACAAGTATGCCTCCAATGGATTCTTTATCTTTAACATTATTCACCTTAAACTTCTTAAATATACCTCAAGGAGATCCCTACACCGCGGCTGAACATCACTTTCAAGAAGATATGCAAACTCAAAAAACAGTCAATTCACCTATCTGGGTGAAAATTGATGATAAATGGATTGCAGGTCACCTCCTCATTCGGGGAAGAGGTTATGCTTTCATTTCTACAGACGATAACCCTGCCAAGAAACTCTGGGTTCCTCTGCGACTTGTTAAGACTAGAATTCTCCAAGAATCAGAAAACAACTAATTCTTTCAATATAAAGTCTTAAATTTTAAATTGCAAGTTGCTGTTTAAACTTCCTGGATTGGTTCATTTTAATAATGATCTTGTTTTGCAGTCTGTGATCATGGTTCATGTCTAATATCTTGCCTTACAGCCTAAATGTTTTCTTTCCTAAAAAAAAAAAAAATAAGGGTGGAAAAATGGGTGGACTCTGAATATAGTGCTCAATGTCAATATGTTTCAAGGACTAATGTTAAAGTTTCCTTTTTTAATGTTTTGCTCACAGGTATTTGCAGAAAAAGAACTTGGCTGCTGCAGATTCCTTCTATGTTGCTCGAGGCTTTGGACTCTGATCACAGTGCTCATTACAAAAATGTTTGCTAAATCAATGAAAAATTGTTTTTCTAATGATTCTGTTCACAGGATGAAATATTGGAATCCAGTAAACTTGGCGCTACACTGCTCAATACTCCGAGACTCCTAAAACAGTGCTCACAAGAATTTAATAATTTGCAAAAATAATTTTTCCCAATGCTCTATTCACAGGAAAAGACACTTTCTCACCATCATTTGCCGGCTTTATATTCATGAAGCGCTTGACTCGTTACCATTTATCACCCTAGATGGGTCACATATACAGCTGTAAGATATTGATCGATCAAATATATGTGTGCGTGTGTGTGCATGTGGTGGCCACCATTATGTTTGTGATTAATGTTGTGTCTATGTTATGTCTCAACTACTACCTTCTCAATTTCTGACCACTACAAACCTCTATTACATTCATTAGCTCCACTGCTGATCCACTAGATTTATCAATTTTAAAATCATCAATTCTCATACTTATTTCCCTGCTCCACCCATGTTGGAGCTTCTTTTTGTTCTTCTTTCCATCCCAGACTTGGATCCCTACAAAGCCTTAAAATCTCTACTTGTGATTAACCTCGAAAAGTGTTTTTGTCTCGCCTAAAATTAAGCTACAGGTACAGTTACCGGTGCCAGTGTTCCCTTGCTGAAGAAGCCCTGCAAGACACCCACACCGATGTTCCTGACACCTGTTCCAGCGCTCAAGAGTCCTGTTCCAGAGTTCGAGATATTACACCAATGTTCCAGACACCTGTTCCAGCACTCAAGACTCCTGTTCCAGAGTTCGAGATATTTGTTCCGTGTTCCAGAGACCCGATCCAGTGTTCCTGACAATTCAACGAGTTCCTGATCGCTGCTCTCCAGAGACTCATACTCATATGATCACCGCTATTGCTGTCCCAGAAGTAGCCCCACAGACTTTGTTCCAGACACCCGACTTTACATAAAATATAGCAAATTGACTCTCACAAATTATGGACAGTGCAAACTATAGTCCATTATAATCAGACAGCTAGAAACACTTTGTCATGAACTTTGCTTTGGGTCCAAAAAACAAGTTAGAATCCTAAAGTAACATGTATTATCATTTTGTAATTGGAATTGTTTTTTCTCATCTTAATTTTCTGTACATTACTAAATATTTCTTACTTTTTCAATTTTTATTAGTAAACTAATCAGGGGGAGTTGTTGCAGGACTCCTAAGGGCCGCTGCATCTGCTCTGAATTGCCTCCTGCAAATCACTCCGTAGATAAGGGGGTAGTCTAAATGTGGCAGTTTATCCGACCATGTATGCTGTACTAGCTGGTATAAATATTCTCCCATGCTACCACAATCATCGTGGGACTAGCTAGATCTTACCAGCATATTAGCCTGGCCATGTAGGACACCTAAGTAATTAGACCAGAGAGAAATGCTGTTTGCTTCCAAGCAAACAAGCATGGCTCCCTGATATACTCAAAGGCAACTAAAATATAAAACTACAATGAAGTAGAGGAGACTTGTGAAGGCTTGGAGAAATATTTAACTGGCATTGGTGTTGGTCTTTGGTACAGAGACATGCCATCTCAGAAACCCCCTTCTCTACACTACAAAGGCATTCCCAAGCAGATTTCGGCTCAAAACATTAGCACAGTAAAGGCCCTAGGTGAGGTCAGGGAGGGTTTACCTAAGGGCATTGGACCCTCCCTGCTTTCCATAACAGTGGGAGGAAGGTCTGAGTTACAGGGATATAAACTAGCCGGTTCCTGCTCTCCCTTCCTTCTTCCTTGTGGGATCTCTCCTTGTGAGCGTTCATTCCCCTTGGAAGCTTTTACACGTGGTGGTCGCCATCTTGGCCTACACGTGGCTGGGGTTCTAGCCTGGAATCCTAAGCATCGGGTTTTTCCTTTTGCTGATTTGTATGCCTGAACCTGTGATAAGTAAAGCCTTTTAAAACTGCATCGGATTCCTGAGTTTTCATCCGCTCCTCGCTGGCTTCGGAGGTAGAAGGGAACTCGCTTCCCGGCACTGTCGGGGGACCCCGTGGAGCGCCCGACAGCTGAGCACCACGGCCACAACTGCAACACCTCAAGGGGCAGGTGGGCCTTGGTTTTATGTTTAAATCTTGAGTTTTAACTGGGATATTTAAAATGAAAAATTTTAATAAATCCTTGAGGTTATTTCTATGGAAGGGTTGTTGGAAACAGACATGGGCAGATCTCCGTCCCATCTTTTTTTTCTTTTCTTTTTGGGTCACACCCAGCAATGCTTAAGGGTTACGCCTGATGGTGCTCAGGGGACCATATGGGATGCTGGAGATCTAACCCGGTCTCCGCATGCAAGGCAAATGCCCTATCCGCTGTGCTACTCTGGCCCCAACTTTTCTTATTTTTCATTTAAAAAATGTGCTATGGGGCAGATCAATAGCACATCTGGTAGGGCAATTCCTTGTACATGGCATACCTGGGATTGATCCCTGACATCTGATATAGTCTCCTGTGCACCACTAAGAGTAATTTGTAAATGTAGAGCCAGGACACAACTCCTAGACAGACCCATGTGACATTCACAGAGAGCTGCAGGACAGGCGCCTGGTGGGACACCCTCTCTCTTCCAAGGCCTCAGAACCTTCGCCCCACCCCAGTGGTGCATGAAACACCGCCCATTTCCATCTCAGGTGCATTTCTGAATATCGCATCGATTCTCACAGGATCACACCCAAATTATAAAACCGCACCGATGCTAGGTGCTTCTGGCGCAAAGTCACTTGACACTTGGCATCCCATTATTCATCTATTTGCTCGAACGGGCGCCAGTAACATTTCCTTTTGACCCTATCATGTGCCAGTGTAGCCCAATGGCATCTGATTGCTTCAGGAATAAGAAGAGTCTCAAACCGTTCCTTCAGGGTCTTGACAAAAAGTCTGACCATAGGTGGGTGGCCACGTGATCTTTTGACATCCCGCGGGATACAGTTGGTAATGGCTCTAGTCCAGCGGTCATCTCCAAATCTCATTACATGTCTAGCCCATCTATATTTCCGATGCTTTGGCAAATGAGAGGCGTCCCTGACTCTGGAACAGCAACAGAGGTCGGAACTTGGATTCCCTCTCTCACTTGAGTGAGGAGTGATATTCCAAGCATAACTCTTTCAATTCCTCTTTGGGAGACCCAAATAGCACTGCACAAAGTACTTAATCAAAAAATACCCTACCTCGAGGCACCAGGTAAATATAGGATTCAACATTCCTTACACGCCACAAAAAATTCTGCAAGCAGCCTAAACTTCATTAACTGTACAACCTATCCACACGAGAACACACAAGTTGCCGGTACAGGCAATTGAAACTTTACCATTTATGGCAGCAATGGTAAAACAATGCAGAACTCCACCAAACTCCGTGAGGAAGTCACTAGGCCAGATGACCAACTATATAACATTTCTGAGAAAGAATTTTGCAAGGAACTGTTAAGAATGCATAAAGAGTTCAAAGAAGAAATGGAGCACAGAGTCAATAAAATACAAGAGGACATGAGAGCAGAAATGAGGAAAATACAAATGACTATACAAGCAGTTTTCATATAGTTTTCATAGTTTCCAGATTCAGCTACTATGAATAGCACTATTCACAGTAGCCAAATCTGGGAAAAAAACAGAGTGCCCCAGAACTGATGACTGCATAAAGAAACTTTGGCATATCTACACATTGCAATATTATGCAGCTGTTAGGAAAAAAAGAAGCTGTGAAATTTTCCTATAAATGGATGGACATGGAGAGGATGATGTTGAGTGAAATTCACCAGAAGTAAAAGACAGACAGAATGATTGAATTTATTTGCATTATATATGATATATGTATGTGATTTTATATAAAACCAATATCAAAGGTCAGGCAAAACATGGATCAGGAGGTCTTGTAAAGGTAGAATCCACCACAAACGTCTGGGAGGCAGATGTTCGATAAGACAGAAAGGGAACAGTGTGCTTATAATTGTTGAAAGTGATAATAACAGCCTAGAAATGAGCATTGCTACAGGCAAAAAAGATACAAAAGAAAACCTCTAAATATATGTAGTGTAATTTCAGAATGTAAGAGAAGGAAGAGAGAGAGAGAGAGAAAGATAAATAGATAAAAAGATAAAGAACTAGCTATAGAGGCACACTAGGTGAGGGAGGAGGGAATTGGGGATTTTGGTGGTTGGAAGTAGGCACTGGTGGAGGGATGGGTGCTGAGACACTGTATGACCAAAACCCAAGCATGAATTTCTTTGTAATTCTACATTTCATGGTGGTATAATAAAATAAAAATAAGTAATTATTTAAAACATAATAAAAAAGAAAATACAAGCAGAAATGACAGATATTAAAAATATGATAGCTGAGATGAAAAACTCACAAGAACACCTCCATAGCAGAGTAACAACTGATGAAAAAAGAATTAGTGATCCTGAAGATGAGATGCAGAGACTATCTACACAACAGCAGAAGATGGAAAAAAGGCTCACAATTAATGAACAGACCACAAGAGATAATCAGGATGAAGTCAAAAGGAACAGCATAAGGATCATTGGCATCCCAGAGGGGCAGGAAGAAAATCGTCATGAAGAAGCGACTGTAAAAGCCATCTCTGCTGAGAAGTTCCCGGAATTAAAGAGTGCTTGTTCCCATATTCAGGAGGCCTGAAGGATACTGGCTTTAAGATACCCCACATAAGAATACTCCAAGACACATCCTAGTTAGAAGACAAAAAACTATAGACATATATATAATTCTGAAAGCAGCAAGATCAAAGAAGGAAATCATCTACAAAGGAGCATCCCAATGCATTCACAGCGACTTTTCAGAGGAAATGCTCCAAACCCTAAGACAATGGTGGGATAACATGAAAAAAAAAATCAATGAAACGAAGATTTCCCCAAGAGTTCTTACCCGGATAGACTCCAGATTCAGATTTGAAGAAAACACAACTTCACAAAGCTCAGGAACTTCATAGACTCAAAATCAAATTTAAAAAAAAAAAGGACTGGAGAACTACTATAAGATATGACAAACCCCTAAAAGCACAACAACCTTATTCAGGATGATGACACTAAATCCATGACAATAATCTTTCTCATCAATGGCCTGAATGCACCAAGGAAGAGACACAGAGTGGCACAATGGATCAGAAAATTGACTCCAACATCCTGCTGCCTACAAGAAATGCATCTGAACAAGCAGATCAAACACAGACTCAAAGTCAAAGACTGGAAAACAATTCTCCAAGCAAACAACTCCTCCAAAAAAGGCCGTGGTGGCCATACTAGTATTGACAAACTTGACTTCATACTGAAAAAGGTCAGAAGGTGTGGGTGACACACCCTACTTTAAGCTTCAGCTAAACTTAGCTTGCAGCTTCTCCCAGCTCAGCTAAGGATGCTTTAAATCAGCTCTTATACTTGTAAAGTCAAAAAGCCCACCTGAAGTGTTGCCTTTCAATAGAGTTTTTTACCTGCATTCATCTCTATATAGCCCACCACACGATGGGCGATGGGCCGGGCAGGGAAGTTTTGCCAGATTTTTGTCTATAAAATAAGCAGGGAGAAAGGATAAGGGCCTGTTGCCATTGTGGCTTCCCTTGGCTTCTTCCTCTCCATCCTCTCCATTTACTGCTGGGCTTCAACACATGGTGGCAGCCATCTTGGTCTACAGGTGGACAGGGCCCAGCCGGGAACCCAGAGTCTGGGAATTTTCCTGTTCTTGGATTGTATATCAGAACCTGTGATAGTAAAGCCTTTTAAAACTGTGCAGGATTTCTGAGTTTTCATCCATTCTCCCCAGCTATGGAGTTAGAAGGGAATTTGCTTGCTGGTATTGTTGGGGACCACAGCGGATCCGCAGCAGAAGGGACAGTGAACGCTACTTCTTAATAATAAAGGGATATGTATATCTGGAAGAAATCACACTCCTAAATATATATGCAACCATGAGGGGCCAGCAAAATAGTTCAAACAACTGATAAGTCTTCAAAGATGACATTATATATTTGAAGTCTTAAGTCTTTAAAACAATTTTAGCTGCAGAATTTATCACTGCTGATGAACTCTTCATACATCGATGAGACTGAAACTCACCAATAAACTTCTGGCACTGAACGAAGAAATGGAAGAAAGAGGGCTGGTAGATATATACAAGGCTTTTCATCCCAAAAAAAACCCGAATACACATTCTTCTCCAGCGCACATGCAACATTCTCCAAATAGATCACATATTGAGCCACAAAACATATATCCATAAAATCAAGAAGATAGAAGTTGTGTCAACTATCTTTTCAGAACATGATGCATTGAAAATAGAAGTTAATCATACATAAAACAGAGAGTCAAGGCAAGCACCTGGAAACTGAACAATTCACTGCTGAACAAACAATAGGTCATAGAAGAAATCAAAGGAGAAATCCAAAGATTCCTGGAAACAAATGAAAAGGAAGACACGGACTCTGAAAACTTGTGAGATACAGCAAAAGCAGTGTTAAGAGGAAAGTTCAGAGCTCTGCAAGCATTCATCGGGAAAATAGAAAGGGCCCACATCAATAACCTGACCTCACAACTCAAAACATTAGCAGAAGACCAACAATAGGAGCCCAACCCAGGCAGAAGAAAGGAGATAATAAAACTTATGAAGAAATCAATGAGCTAGAAGCCCAAAAAACAATCCAAAAGATGAATGAAACCAAGCACTGATTCTTTGAAAAAATAAACAAGATCGACACACCACTTGCAAGACTGTAAGGAAATGGAAAGAGAGAACACAAATAGAATCAGAAATGAAAAGGGGGACATCATAACAGAAAGCATAGAAATCCAAAAGACTATCAGAGACTACTTTGAGAGTCTGCATGCCACAAATATGAGAACCTGGAACAAATGGCAAATTCCTAGAGTCCTATAACCTCCCACGCTGAAACAAGAAGACCTGCGATACCTGAATAAGCCTATCGCCGACAAAAAAAAATGAAAAAGTAATCAAAAGTCTGGCCAAACAGAAATGCCTAGGTCCAGACGGATTCTCTAGTGAATTCTTCCAACCTTTAAGGACCACCTACAACCAGTCCTTACTAGCTCTTCCAAGGAAATGGAGAAACAGAAACACTTTCAAATAGCTTCTATGAGGCATATATTATCCTGATACCCAAAGCAGGCAGAGACAAAGCAAAAAAAAAGAAAAGTACAGACCAGTCTTCCTGATGAACACAGATGCTAAGATCTTCAAGTAAATATTTGCAAATGGAGTCCAAAGACTCCTCATCAAAATGATTATACATCATCACTAAGTAGGATTCATCCTGGTAATGCAAGGATGGTTCAACATTCGTAAGTCAAACAACATACACATCATATCAATAAGAGAAAAACTAAAAACCATATGGTATCAATAGACACAGAGAAAGCATTTGACAAGACCCAGCACCCATTCATGATAAAAACCCTCCATTTAATGGGAATTGAAGGAACCTTCCTCAATATACTCAAAGTCCACAGCGAGTGTTCGAAAGTGTTATTCTCAATGCGGAAAAACTGAATGCCTTACCCCTAAGATCAGAGACAAGAGGATGTTGCCACTCTCAACACTTCTAATCAATATAGTACTGGGCGTACTTGCCATAATAATCAGAGAAGAAACGGGCACTAAGGGCATCAAGATAGGCAACGAATATTTCAAGCTATCACTATGTGAAAATGGCATGATATTATACCTAGAGAATCCTAAACTCTCTACCAAAAATCTCTGAGGAACAATAGATACCTATAGTAGAGTGGCAGGGAACAATATCAATACCCAAAAAGTCAGTGACTTTCCTATATACAAATGATGAAAGAGAAGGGATATTAACAAAACAATCCCAGGCACAATTGTGCCACCAAAAATAAATATCTAGGAATCAGCATAACTAAAAGTGTAAAGGACCTGTACACGAAAAACTACAAAACACTGCTTTAAGAAAGAAAAAAGGAATCGATGAAATGGAAACAGATTCCCTGCTCATGGGCTGAGAGAATCAATATTTTCATAATGGTAATACTCCCTATAAGGATACCCATGACATTCTTCAAAGAAATTGACCAAATATTCCTGAAATTATATAGACTAATAAAACACTCATAAAGGAGATGGAACAAACATCTCTGAATGCAGCAGTTATGTGTACCTAGGTCAAGAAGTCAACATGATGAATGACCTAAAACTTTAGCTATGCAGGAGGAAGAGAGCAGCTTGGAATGCCTTCAAAAGCATCGAAGAAACAGCTAAAGGGACCTTCGGCTCTAGGCACATCTCTTCAACTCCACTATTCTCCCTGCATTAACATACACCTCAGAGACCTGGCCCCTACGAAAGCAGGATGAGAACACTATTCGGGTCTCCCAAAGTGGAATTGAAAGAGCTATGCTTGGAATATCACGCCTCACTCAAGTGAGAGAAGGAATTGTTGTTCCGACCTCCGTCACTGTTCCAGAGTCAGGGACGCTGTCTCATTTGCCAAGACATGGAAAATCAGATGGGCTGGACATGTAATGCGATTTGGAGATGCCCGCTGGACTAGAACCCTTACAGATTGGATCCCACGGGACATCAAAAGATGATGTGGCCGCCAACCTACAAGATGGTCAGACTTCTTCATTAAGACCCTGAACAAACGGTTTCATATTATTGAAGCAAGCAGATGTCATTGGGCTACACTGGCACGTGATAGGGTCAAATGGAAATGTTACTGGCGCCTGCTCAAGGAAATCGATGAACAATAGGATGTCTAGTGATCTAGTGAATAAAACCCCACCAATAGCTAAAGCAATCCTTGGGAAACAGAAGATGGGATGGATCACCTTTCCGAACTTCAAGCTGTACTACAGAGCAGTAGTAATTAAAACAGCATGGTACTGGAATAGAAACACTCCTGTGGACCTACGAAATAGAGTTGAGTATCCTGAAATCCAGCCTCAAATGCACAATCATTTAATATTTGAAAAAAGGAGCAAAAAGCACGAAATGAAGCAAGGAAAGACTCTTCAACAAGTGGTGCTTGGAAAACTGGGCATCTACCGAAAGGAATTTGGACTTCTCTCTAACACCATGCACAAAGGTCAGATGAAGCAGGAATGTCCTGTCAGGTCAGAGGCACAGAGATGAGACACCAGGAACACGACGTATTTACATTAATATTTTTAATAATCACCAGCCGGAGGGGCAGCAGTTCTCATCTTGGCAGGAGCTCGCTGACCTGAACTAACTCATTTGACTGACCGAACTGACTGACCATCTCCACACAGACCCCAACTCCCTTATCCCTTCATCTCAAAGGGCAATACAGCTTTAAATTTGCATGGTTTACATAACAAAGACAGTTCACATTCATTGAATATGACTTAGGAATAATAGGAAGGAGACAACCAGGAACCAAAAATCTGCAGGGGGTGCTATCTAGGTAAGATGAGATGAACAAAAACGCATTACAGTTGCTAATGCAGCCTTCTGGACTAGCCCATGATGGCAAGGACTTGTCAGACAGAAGAACAAGGAAAACTTGTTTTCTGCCTAACTTTAAGCATCGCCCATTAGACTCCATCTTGGGCTAGGTATAGCCAACAGGGAAATGTGCAGAGAAATGACCTAGGATAGCCTTGTCTGGGTATACCTGCAGCTTTGATTAACAGTCTCACTAGGGATTTCTACATACTAACTCTATTGGGAGACAGTCTGCCGGAAGTCCCTGTGTATCTGTTAACAGGCAGTATCCATCAGACCTTCCTTCGCATATCCTTAGATGTACCTTCTGCCAACAGTCAGATCAAAATGGATTAAAGCCAATGGATAGCTAAAGCAATCCTTGGGAAAAGAAGATGGGAAGCATCACCTTTCCCAACTTCAAACTCTATTACTAGCAGTGGTAATTAAAACAGAATGGTATTGGAATAAAAACAGACCTGTGGACCTGTGGAATAGAGTTGAGTGTCTTGACACCCAACCTCAAATACATAAAAAATTAATCTTCTATAAAGGACCAAAAGGTATGAAATGGAACAAGGAAAACCTCTTCAACAAGAAGTGCTGGGAAAACTGGGCAGCTACCAAAAGTAATTTGGACTTCTCTCTAACACCATGCGCAAAGGTCAGATCAAAATGGATTAAAGCCCACGGATAGATAAACCAATCCTTGAGAAAAAGAAGATGGGAGGCATCACCTTTCCCAACTTCAAACTCTATTACTAAGCAATAGTAATTAAAACCATTGCTTTTAATTACCATTTACCACAGCACTTTGATTCAGTGGAGACTGAAGCAGTCATCAAAGCCCTAGCCAAACAGGGTATTCAAACCCAATATATCAAGATCCTTCATGAGCAGTATTCTGGATTCACCACCAGTATCTCACCATTCTACAAAAAAGTGATCCTTGATGTCAAAAGAGGGGGTTCGACAGGGTGATACCATTTCACCAAAACTCTTCAGTGCCACCCTCGAGAACATCATGCGACAATTAGAATGGGAAGGAATGGAAGTGAAGATAGATAATCGGCAACTACACCACCTCCACTACGCTGATGACATCGTTCTAATAACACCAAACATTAGCCAAGCTGCACAAATGCTGGCTGACTTTGACAGAGAATGTGGAAAGATAGGTCTACAGCTGAATCTGAATAAAACTATGTCAGAAAAAATAAAGTTATGAAATTTGCCTATAAATGGACGGACATGGAGAGGATCATGTTGAGTGAAATTAGCCAGAAAGAGAGAGACAGATATAGAATAACTGCATTTATTTGCATGATATATATATATATATATGTGTGTGTGTGTGTGTACATATTATGATACCAATATCCAAGGTCAGGCGAAACATGGAACAGGAGGTATTGTCAAAGGCGGAAATTATCACAAACGTGTGGGAGTCAGAAGCTAGTTAAGACAGAGAATGGAACAGTGTGGTAATAATTGTCGAAAGTGCTGATGCCAACCTAGAACTGAGCAGTAAATAAAGGCAAAAAGATACACATGACAACCTCTTAATGTATTTATATTAATCAACAATATGGAAGGGAAAGAAAAGAGAAAGAGAGAGAGGGAGAGAGAGAAAGAAAAAATTAAGTAACGTGCCACAGAGGCAGGCTAGGGAGAGGGGAGGGAATCCGGGACACTGGTGTTGGGAAATGGGGACTGGTGGAGGGATGGGTGCTGGAACAAGGTATGATCGAAACCCAAATATGAACATCTTATGAACATCTTTGTATCTGTATATCTCATGGTAGTATAATAAAATATTTTTAAAAATTGATTGAAGATCTCAATATCAGACCTGAATCCATAAACTACCTTAAAGAAAATATAGGAAAAACCCTCTACAATAAAGAAGCTAAAGGCATCTTCAAAGATGAAACACCACTAACAAAGCAATTAAAAGCAAAGAACTTATAAATTTGCCTATAAATGGATGGACAAGGAGAGGATTGTGTTGGTAAAATTAGCCAGAAGAAAAAGACAGATATAGAATGAGTGCATTTACTGCATGACATAAATTTATATACATATATATATGTAGAGAGAGATAAAGAGAGAGAGAGAGTATGATAACAATATTCAAGGTGTCTTCCTCTAGTCACAACAGACAGAAAGTAATAAGAAGCTTGAGGAATTAGGGACTGGAGAATTTCAGCTCCACTTGTCACAAGTCGGCCTGTTTCCCATCCAGCAATGCTTTAGAGCCATTTCAAGTAGCAAAATAAATGTGTGTTTGTTTTCCTTTCCTTCTCTCTCTTCCCATGTGGCAAAGAGTTTTTAAGAACTGTGAACTCAGGGCATGAAAGGAAGAAGAAAGATGAATAAAGACTCGAGACAAAAAGAAACTGGATAATGAGGTGCAGAATAATCTCGTTGGCTGCTTTTGCAGGGTCAGACTTGTTTAAGGCCTTGGGATGAAAACCAAGTGTGGTTATGCAGCTGCCTAGGGCTGCCGCTCTGGTGCCACTCGTCCACTGTTGAGCCTGCATCCTGGGCAAACCGAAAGGGAAAATCCTTTCCAAGTACAAGCAGAGAATCATGTCAGTTTGTCTTTAACAGCATGAGACAACAGTAAAGGAACTGAACTGACTTTGACGGAAAAGATTATTTCAATGTCTATACTTTATTCTGCTATTTCTATTGAATAAGGTTGTAATGAGGGAGAGGTCACAGTGCTCTGTGTTCATATTATGCTCTTTTCACTTAATTGATGTTCTCTTTACCCCGCTCCATTTTTGGAAGCACTAGGACAACTAATGTATGTTCAGAAGTAGCAAACATAAAGGTGGGCTCTTAAATTAAAAAAAATAATGCTTACCGATAGACTGAAAAAAACAGATTTTGTTGTTATTTGGGGTCACATTTAGTAGAGATGCAGGGGCAGTACAGTAGGAAGGCTGTTTGACTTGCACACAATCAACCTGGGTTTAATACCCAACATCCCATATAGTCCCCTAAGCTCTGCCAGGAGTAATTCCTGAGTGCAGAGCCAGGAGTAACCCCTGAATGTCTCCAGATATGACCCAAAAAAGAAAAAAATGGACACCCTGCTTTATATTAATATTCTATGTGTAGGTATGCATTGCTCTTGCTTTCTTGTCTTCATATTGAGGAGGGTAGACACTTACTATAAGGCTTTTTAGAGTGTTTTTACTATTACTAGTTTTATATCCATTATTTATCATCCACCCTCCTTAACTGACATCCTCCACTCACTCCAGTAGAGATAATGACTGCTGGCTCTAACACTCTACATATGCATATGAGTGTCAGAAATGGTCCAGAGCTATGAGGCAATAGGAAGTTTCAGATTTACCATGTGACTAGAGGAAGTTCAGATTTACCCTGTGACAGCTCCACTATCAGCGGGATTAATTATATTTTTATCAAATGGTCTGAATTTAGGCCTCCTTTAGATGCCTAAATATCCAAATATTCTAGATGCCTAGATCCAAATATTCAGGGCAAGGTCTACCTGTATATGTCATTCCCACGATATTAGATTTACCTGACCCCTTAGAGTATCCCACCCACACGGCAGAGCCTGGCAAGATACCCGTGGTCGTACTGATATACCAAAAAAGCATTAACGATTATGAACCTCATTACCATGACCTAAAAGGAATGGTTTGAGGCTTTTCATGTTCCTGAAATGAGCAGATGCCCTTGGGCTTCACTAGCATGTGACAGGATGTATGAAGATGTTACTGGTGTCCCCTCGAGCAAATCGATGACCAACAGGAAGACAAGTGATACAAGTGAAGAAGTGATCCAAGGTTAGGCAAAATATGGATGAGGAGGTCTTCTCAGTTGTAGAACCTACCACAAACATGTGGGATTTAGAGGTTAACTAAGATAGAGAAGGAAACATTGTGCTGATAATCGTAGAAAATGATAATACCAGCCTAGCACTGAGGACTGAATATAGTCAAAGGGATACACACTAAAACCTCTAAACGTATGTATTACAACCCACAAGGTGTAAGAGAGAGAAGAGAGAGAGAGAGCGAGAGAGAGAGAGAGAAGAGATAAAGAACCTACCATAGAGGCAGGTTATAGGTTTTCTCATGTGGATAGGCTGTACAGTTAACAATGTTTATGCACCCATTCAAGATAAAAACCCTCCATAAAATGGGAATTGAAGGAACCTTCCTCAATATAGTCAAAACCATCTGCCGAGGCCCACAGCAAGTAATATTCTCAGTGGGGAAAAACTGAAAGCCTTCCCCTCTGATCGGGACAAGACAAGCTTGCACACTCTCACCACTTCTATTCTATATGGTACTGGAAGTACTTGCCATGGCAGTCAGACAAGACAAGTACATTAAGGGCATCCAAATAGACAATGAAGAAATAAAGCTATCACTATATGCAGATGACATGATATTAAACCTAAAGAGCACTAAACGCTCTACTAAAAACCTCTAGAGGGGCCGGAGCAATAGCAGAGCAGGTATGACATTTGCCATACACCCTGCTGACCTGGTTTGGAACCCAGCATCCCATATGCTCTCTCGAGCACCACCAGGATTAATTTCTGAGTGCAAGCAAGGTCTAATTTTGAGCATTGCTGGATGTGACCCAAAAAGAAAAAAAAACTCCTAGAAACAATAGATACCTATAATAGAGTGGCAGGGTACAAAATGAATGCCTAAAAGTCAGTGGCATTCATATATACAAATAACGAAAGAGAAGAAAGGGATATTAACAAAATGATCCCATGCACAATTGTGCCACCAAATATCAAATACCTAGGAATCAGCTTAACTAAGAGTGCGAAGGACCTGTACACAGAAAACTACAAAACACTGCTTCACGAAAGAAAAGAAAACATGATGAAATAAAAGCACATTCTTGCTCTTGGGTTGTTAAAATCAACATTGTCAAAAATAATAGTACTCTCTAGAGGTTTGCACACATTCAATGCCGTCCATATAAGGATACTCATGACAATCTCCAAAGAAATTGAACAAACACTCCTGAAATTTATATGGAATAATAAAACCCCAGGAATAGCTAAAGCACTCCTTGGGAAAAACAAGATGGGATGAATCACCTTTCCCAACTTAAAACAGTACTACAAGAGCAGTAGTAATTTAAACAGCATGGTATTGGAATGAAAACAGACCAGTGGACCTAAGGAATAGAGTTTAGTATCCTAACACCCAGACAAAATACACGATCATTTAATCTTTGATAAAGGAGTAAAAAGTTTGAAATAGAGCAAGCAAAGTCTCTTCAACAAATGGTGCCGGAAAACTGGGCATGTTAAAAAGGAATTTGGACCTCTGTCTAAAACCATGGACAATGGTCAGATAAAAATGGATTAAAGATCTCAATATAAGACCTGAATCCATAAAGTACCTCGACGAAAATATAGGAAAAACCCTAAAAGGCATCTTCAAAGAGGAAATACCACTAACAAAGCATTCAAAATCAAAGATAAACATATGGGACTATATTGAACTAAAAAGATTCTTCACCTAAAAGAAACAATGACCAACATACAAAGACAGTCCACAGTTGGGAAAGAATATTCACCCAGTGGGGCTGGAGCGATAGCACATTGGTAGGGCTTTTGCCTTGCATGCGGCTGACCCGGGTTCGATCCCCAGCATCCCATATGGTCCCCCGAGCACTACCAGGAATAATTCCTAAGTGAAGAGCCAGGAGTAACTCCTGAGCATCGCCAGGTGTGACCCATAAAACAAAAAAAAAATTAAAAGGAATATTTACCCAATACCCATTTGATAGGGAATTTTTATCCATGATCTATCGGGCACTGGTAGAACTTTACAAGAAGAAAACAATCAACCTCATCAAAAAATGGGGAGAAGAAATTAACAGAAAACTTGACAAAGAAGAAATTCCAATGGCTAAAAGCATATGGAAAATGTTCATCATCACTGATCATCAGAGAGATGAAAATCAAAACAATAATGAAATATCATCTCACACCACAGAGACTGGCCCATGTCCAAAAGAGCAAGGAAAACAAATGCTCAGGTGGATGCGGGGAGAAAGGGACTCTCATCCATTGTTGGTGGGAATGTCGATTGGTACAGCCATTTTGGAAAACAATATGGACATTCCTCCAAAGACTAGAAATTGAGCTCCCGTTTGACCCAGACATACCAGACCTGGGAATAAACCGGGAAGCCAAAAACAAAAAAGCACAAACACCATCTGCACTTTTATTTTCATAGCAGCACTTTCGCTAGCCAGATTCTGGAAACAACCAGAGAGCTGGAGAACTGAAAACTGGATAGGAAAACTATGGTTCTTTGGAATGGAATACTATGCAGCTGTTAGGAAAAATGAAGTTATGAAATTTTCCTATAAATGGATGGACATGGAGAGGACCATGTTGAGTAAAATTAACCAGAAGGAAAAAGAGAGATGTATAGTTAGTGCATTTATTTGCATGACATATATATATATACATTTAGATACACATGGGTGTATATATATACATATCTATATTTATATATATGTGGAGTGAGTAAGATAACAATATCCAAGGCAAAACATGGATGAAGAGGCCTTCTCAATAGGAAGAATCTAGCACAAACATGTGGGAATCAGAGGTTAGCTAAAATAGTGTGCTAATAATCCTCGAAAATGATAATACCAGCCTATAACTGAGCTGAACTGACTGGTTCAGCACCTCCATGATTGTGCGAAGAATGCTGAGAGAGAGAAAGACACAAAAGGACGCCTGTCTTCAGAAACTCTCCAGCTCATTCGCCAACGTGGCAAGGCGCGAGCCTCAGTAGACCAAATGCTAATGTCCAAGCTTGCTAAGCAGTGCAGAGAAGCGATAAAGGAAGACCTCAAAGACAGAAGAGCAGAAATACTGGAAGATGCAGCAGAAGCCAGGAAAAGCATTTTCACAGCCCGCTTGTCCTTCACCAACTATAAGACCAAGATGAGAGCCCTCCGACACCCTGATGGATCTATCACATCTTCCAGAAAGGCAATGGAGAAGATTATCCATGACTTCTACTCAAATCTCTTTGATAGCCACATCCACCTGCCCACATACCAAATTCCACAGGATGGATTTGTCATTCCCAACATTCTCCCTTCTGAAATCCGACATAACATCTTGTTGGTAAAGAAGGGAACAGCACCAGGCCCAGACAAAGTCAGACCCGAACACCTGAAGAATCTGCCATCGGTACTCATCAATACACTAGCTCGGCCTTCACACGCTACCTGTCTGAATGCAAGGTACCCTCCCAATGGAAAACCAGCAGGACAGTTCTACTGTTCCAGAAGGGAGACATTCAGATATCGGCAACTATCACACCATCTGCCTGTTGTCCGTCATCTACAAGCTGTTTACACGAGTCATCCTGAACAGGATTGGCAGAACACTAGATAAAGGCCAACCATGGGATCAAGCTGGCTTCCGGAAAGGATTCAGCACAATCGACCATATCCACACAGTAACCAGGCTCATTGAGGTTTGTTGGGAGTACAAGATGCCACTCTGTCTCACCTTCATTGATTTACAGAAAGCCTTAGATTCTGTGAAGACTGAAGCAGTCATCGAAGCCCTAGCCAAACAGGGTGTTCAAACCCAATACATCAAGATCCTTCGTGAGCTGTATTACGGACTCACCACCAGGATCTCACCATTCTACAAAGAAGTGATCATTGATGTCAAAAGAGGGGTTCAACAGGGTGATACCATTTCACCAAAACTCTTCAGCTCCACCCTCGAGAACATCATGCAACAATTAGAATGGGAAGGAATGGGAGTGAAGATAGATGGTCGGCAACTGCACCACCTCTGCTTCGCTGATGACATCGCTCTAATAACACCAAACATTAGCCAAGCTGGGGCCGGAGCGATAGCCCAGCGGTAGGGCGTTGGCCTTGCACACGGCCGGCCTGTGCCGGCCTGGGTTCGATCCCGGCATCCCATATGGTCCCCCGAGCACCGCCAGGAGTAATTCCTGAGTGCAGAGCCAGGAGCAACCCCTGAGCATCGCCGGGTATGACCCAAAAAAGCAAAAAAAAAAAAATAGCCAAGCTGCACAAATGCTGGCTGACTTTGACCGAGAATGTGGAAAGATAGGTCTAGAATCTGAAGAAAACTATGTTCATGAAAAATGAACTAGTTCCAGAGGCCCCATTCACTCTCAATGGAACAAACATCTCTGAATGCAGCAGTTATGTGTACCTAGGTCGAGAAGTCAACATGATGAACGACCTAAAACCTGAGCTGCACAGGAGGAAGAGAGCGGCATGGAATGCCTTCAAAGGCATCGAAGAAATAGCTAAAAAGGGCAAAGAACCTCTGGCTCCGGGCACATTTCTTTGACTCCACCGTTCTCCCTGCATTAACATATGCCTCAGAGACCTGGGCCCTACAAAAGCAGGATGAGAATGCTATTCGGGTCTCCCAAAGAGGAATAGAAAGAGCTATGCTTGGAATATCACGCCTCACTCAAGTGAGAGAAGGAATCGGAGTTCTGACCTCCATCGCTATTCCAGAATCAGAGATGCTGTCTTGTTTGCCAAGGCTTCAAAATCAGATGGGCTAGACATGTAATGCGATTTGGAGACAACTGCTGGACTAGAACTGTTACCGACTCGATCCCACGAGATGTCAAAAGATCATGTGGCCGCCCACCTACAAGATGGTCAGACTTCCTTGTCAAGACCCTGAAGAAACCGTTTGAGGCTCTTCATATTCCTGAATCAACCAGATGCCATTGGGCTACATTGGCACGTGATAATGTCCAATGGGAATGTTACTGGCACCCGCTCGAGCAAATCAATGAATAAGGGGATTCAAGTGATTAAGTGATCAAGTGATAACTGATCATTGGATATATTCAAAGCCTGTCTTCTCCAAGGGAGCGCATTTTTGTATGTCTTAACCTATTGCTGAGACAATAGGCTGAGTTGGTTTTCATATATACATACGAAAACCTCTAAATGAATGTATTGCATTCCACAATGTGTAAGAGAAGGAGAGAGAAAGAGAAAAGAGAGAGAAGATATAAAGAACCTGCCATAGGACTGGAGCGATAGCCCAGCAGGTAGGGCGTTTGCCTTGCATGCGGCCGGCCCATGTCGGCCCGGGTTCGATCCCCGCATCCCATATGGTCCCCAGAGCACTGCCAGGAGTGATTTCTGAATGCAGAGCCAGGAGAAACCCCTGAGCATTGCCGAGTGTGACCCAAAAAGAAAAAAGAACCTGCCATAGAGGCAGGTTAGGGAGGGTATAGAAATTGGAGATATGAGTGGTAGGAAATGGGCACTGGTGGAGGGATGATTGCTGGAACACTGTACGACTGAAACCCAAATATGAACATTTTTGTAATTGTATATCTCACAGTGCCATAATAAAACATTTTCTAAAATGCAAAGCCAAGAGTTACCACTAGTACTGCTGGATATGACCCAAAATGCGAAAAAGATATTTTGGGGGTATCCACAGCCAGTCATGCTCAAGGGTTTACTCCTGGCTGTGCTCAGGAATTTCTGCTGGCATTCCTTGAGGAACCATATGGGATATCAGGTATCGAACCCAGATCAGCTGCATTCTAGGACTATGCCCTCCTCCTGTTCTATGGCTCCAGCCCCAGTAACGTGAGCTTTATTTATTTTTAATTTTTATTTTTTGGCTTTTTCGGTCACAGCTGGTGATGCTATTCCTAGTTCTGCACTAAGGAATAACTCCCTAGTGGTGCTTGAAGGACCATATGGGATGCAGAGATTAACTGGACCTGTTGAATGCAAGGCAACTGCCCTATGTACTTGATTCTCACTCCAGCCCTGAGTGTGAGCCTTTAAAGCTGCTAACAGGGCCAACAAGCCTGTCTTCTCCGAGGGAGCGTGCTTTGTATGTCTTTGCCTATTGCTGACCCCAAACTCCTGTAGCCCCTCCCGTGTCCTTCTCTCATATCCCTTGGGGAGAAGTGGGCACAGATTGGGGAAGAAACAAGGATGCGAATCAGACGGTTTTGGGGCTGGTCAGAGTCATTCTCCCCCAACTTCTG
Source organism: Cryptotis parvus (assembly GCA_021461705.1). NCBI lineage: Eukaryota > Metazoa > Chordata > Mammalia > Eulipotyphla > Soricidae > Cryptotis > Cryptotis parvus. Next base: position 45,883 of record JAJIBD010001062.1, on the reverse strand, counting down.
GAGATGGATCCTGACAGTTGAGGGTTTTCTTTCAAACTGGTGGCCAGGTGGGGACTCACGGGGTTCCGATGACATCAGAGCTTCTGGCTGTGCCGATTGGAAGATCCCAGAGCAACTAGGCAACGGTAACCTTTGCTCTAGTGCCCAAAGCCTTGCCTGCACAGCTTGATGGCAGCCACAACTGACATTGGGGAGAATTTGAGCTATTGAGGGAGAGACATGGCCAGCCATGTTCAGAGACTTGGATCTGAGCCCCAGAGCCCTCAGTCCAGTACCACAGGGTACCCTTTAGAGGTAGTGCTAGAGGAAGCGACGCTAGGACCTTCAGGTAGGTGCTGGAGCCAGAGAGTGTTTTGAGGCTAAGGTGATAGGGAAAGTAGGGAGACACAGAGACCAGAAGGAACAGCTCTTGGGTGTCTGGCTGGGATACGGGGTACAGGTTGACAGAAGGCAAAAGGAGGGAGGGCCTGGTTAACGGAGGGGAGGGAGAAATAGGGGTGCCCCTCTCAGTCTTCAGGGAGATTACTACACAGAGGTGATTAGAGGTCATATGGGCGTGAACCCACAAGGGGGTGGGAGGAAGATGTAAAAGAAGGAGAAGCCTGGGGAATGGGGCTACTCTGAGATCACGGGCCCATGAGGAATTTCTGGGCATGAGTCTGGCCTCTCCCCAATGCGCTGGGGAGAACCTTGCCCTGGACTATTGCTGGATCCTTGAAGAGAAAGATGGAGCAGACACTCTACAAGGAAGAGGAGGACTTGGAAGAGGAGGAGGAAGAGGAGGACAAGGAGGCCCCTGGAGCACTGGACATCCTGATCTATGCAGGTGCCCCAAGTCAAGGCTAGAAGAGGAGTAGGATGTGGTCATTGCAGGAGGTGGAAGAGGAACAGGAGGAGCCAGAGGAGGAGAACCAAGATGAGCTGGAAGAGAAGGAGCAGGAGAAGCCGGAGGAGGGGCATGAGAAGGAGCAGAAGGAGGAGAAGGAGGAGGAGCAGAGGGAGAAGGTGGAGGAGCAGGAGAAGGTGAAAGTGTAGGAAAAGGTGGAGGAGGAGGTGCTGGACGAGACGGAGCAGGAAAAAGTGGAGGAGGAGCAGGAGGAGCAAGAGGAGCAGGAGGTGCTGGGAAAGAAGGAGCAGGAGAAGCTGGAGGAGGGGCATGAGAAGGAGCAGAAGGAGGAGTAGGAGAAGGTGGAGCAGAAGGAGAAGGTGGAGGAGCAGGAAAAGGTGGAAGAGGAGGAGAAGGTGGAGGAGGAGGACGTGCTGGAGGAGAAGGAGCAGGATAAAGTGGTGGAGGAGGAGGAGGAGGAGGAGCTGGAGGAGCAAGAGGAGGAATAGGAGCAGGAGGAGGGAGAAGAAAAGGGGGACACAGTCACCCAGGCTCAGAACAGAGGGCATCAGCCACACTCCTGGCCTCAGGGTGCTGTTTGGAGGCTGCGGAGCTGTCCCTGGAGGAGCAGCAGGAGGAGGAAGAGCAGTCATGTGGGCTGCACAGGAAGAGACGGTGACAGGAGAGCGAAGTGCTCCCCGAGCACCACAAAGTTTTCTGCAAGTTATTAGGTAGGAGCCCTGGGCCTGAGTCCCTGACATGTACACAGGGGTCATCACAGATGCGATGTAATATGCACCTACCTCTGGGTTGGTGCCCAGAGGGTCCCTTTGCTTTGGAACCCCTGAAGATATCACTGGGGACCTGAATAGGGCTGCCTTCCAGTATGCTCCCTGTGCCTGGGCTGAGGCCACCCGGGAGGTGACCCTGTACGCCTATTCCTACCCAGTGCCTCACACTGACGATGTGTGAGCTATGCTGGGTTCAGTGCCACTATCCTGACTGTGAAAAGCAACCCTGTCCTCCCAGCTGGGAGAGAGCTCCAGGGAGTTATGAAATTTGAGTATCAATGGATGGACATGGAGAGGATCATGTTGAGTGAAATTAGCCAGAAGTAGAGAGACAGATATAGAATGACTGCATTTATTTGCATGACATATATATATATACATATATATACACATATATACATATTATGATACCAATATCCAAGGTCAGACAAAACATGGATCTGGAAATCTTGCCAAAGTTAGAATCTACTGCAAACGTGTGGAAGCAGAGGTTAGGTAAGACAGAGAAGGGAACAGTGTGCCAACAAATGTCGAAAATCTATTACCACATACAACTTAGTGTTAAATACTGGCAAAAAGATACACATGATAACCTCTAAATATATGTATTGCAATTCACAACATGTAAGAGAGTGGAGAGAGAGATAGAGCGAGAAAGAGAAATAAAAAAGAGATGGAGAAACTGCCGCGGAGGCAGGCTAGCGGACAGGGGAAGGAATCAGAGACATTATGGTGGGAAATGGGCACTGGTGGAGGGATGGGTTCTGGAACACTGTATGGCCGAAACCCAAAATTAACATTTTTGCAATTGTTTAAGAAAATAAAATAAAATACATAGGTTAAAAAAAAGTGAAAGGAGGCAGGTAGGGGGAAGAGAGAGAGAATCAGGGGACATTGGTGGTAGGAAGTGGGCACTGATGGAAGGAATTGTGCTGGAACACTGTATGACTGAAAGCCAAATATGAACATCTTTGTATCTGCATATTCCAGGGTGGTATAATAAATTTTGTTAAGATAAAAAATTTTTAAAAATTTAAAGTGACATTCTTAAAAGGTCCAAATTAATTGATTGATTGATTGATTGATTGATTGATTGATTGATTACGTAATGTTGAGCCAGTACACAACTCCTAGCCAGACCCATGTGAAGTTCAAAGAGAGTTAAAAGACAGGCGCCTGGTGTGACTCCCCATCCTGTCCAAGGGCTCTGAACCCCTCCGGCCCCCAGTGGCGCTAGAAACTCTGCCCATTCCCATCTCAGGTCTTGCTAAAGGTGGAATCTACCACAAATGCGTGGGAGTTAGTGGTTAGGTTAGATTGGCGAGAGAACAGTGTGCTAATAATTTCGAAAGTGACAATAACAGCATAGAAATGAGCATTGTATACAGGCAAAAAGATACACATGAAAACCTCTAAATGTATGTAGAGTAATCCACAGTATGTAAGAGGGAGAGAGAGAAAGAGAGAGACAAATAGAGAAAAGAGATAAAGAACCTGCTATAGAGGCAGGCTAGGAGAGGTGGTGTTAATTGGGGACATTGGTGGTGGGAAATGGGCACTAGTGGAAGGATAGATGCTGCAACATGACCGAATCGCAAACATGAATTTCTTCATAATTGAATATTCCTTGGTGGTATAATGATATAAATAAATTAATTAATTAATTAGAAAATAACAAAAAGAAAATATAAGCAGATATGAAAGATATTAAAAACATGATAGGTGAAATGAAGAACTCACTGAAATGCCACCATAGGATTGTAACAACTGCTGAAGTATGGAACTGGGGCCACCCCTTCCCCTCTCTGTCTTGTTTCAGGATTCCAGTGGCCCTGCAGAGGAACTGCCCCGGGGCAAACAGCCATAGTATGAAAAGACTCAGAAGCAACCAGGAGGGCTGGAATTCTGCTCTCCCTAGCCAAGATGACCATGAGACTCCCAGGAGGACATGTAGGTTTTGGGTGTTGGTCCATCACCTCTGGGGAACCCGGAAGCAGCAGAATGAGACTCGCCCACCACTATAGATGCCATTTTTGCTGTTTGGACGTGGTCCACCAAACAAGTAGAACCAATCATGTCCTGGAATATACTACATTCCACGATGTGTAGGGTAAGTAGGCAGGATGGAGAGACAGAGAGAAAGAGAGAAAGGAGTTACAGAACCGGCCATGCAGGTGGGCTAGAGCAGTGGGGAGGGAGGTGAGGACATTGGTGATGCGTGATGTGCAAGGGTGGAGAGATGGGTGTTGAAGCACTGTAGAATCAAAACTCAAGCATGGTCATCTTGTAACTGTATGCCTAAAGGTGGTGTAATAAAATAAAAAATAAACAACTGAAGAAAAAAATCAGTGATCTCAAAGATGAGATGCAGACACTATAGACAACAGCAGAAGATGGAAAAAAAGACTAATTTAATGGACAGAACACAAGAAATATTCGAGATGAAGTCAAAAGGAAAAACATGAGGATCATTGGCATCACTGAGGGGCAGGAATATAATCCTGATGAATAAGCAACAGCGAAAGCCATTGCTGCTGTGACGTTGCAGGATTTAAAGAATGCTTGTTCCCAGATTCAGGAGGCCCGAAGGATACCAGCTAAAAAAAAACCCAAATAAGAATACTCCAAGAGAGTCTCCCTGAGGGGTGTGGTTGGCCACATATTAATACAAAAACAAGGAAATTCAGAAGAAAATATAGGAAAAAACCCTCTATGACATTGAAGCTAAAGGCATCTTAAAAGACAAAAGACCACTAAAAAGCGATTAAAAGCAATGATAAACATATGGGACTATATGGTACAGCCTTTCTGGAAAACAATATGGACTTTCCTCCAAAGACTAGAAATTGAACTCCCATTTGACCCAGCCATACCACTCCTGGGAATCTACTCTGGGAAACCAAAAATACAGCAGCGGAAACACCATCCCTACTTTTATGTTCATAGCAGCATTATTCACAATAGCCAGAATCTGGAAGCAACTAGAGTGCCCGAAAATCGATGACTGGATAAAGAAGCTTTGGTACATCTACATAATGGAATACTATGCAGCTGTTAGGAAAAATGAAGTTATAAAATTTGCCTATAAATGGATGGACATGGAGAAGATTATGTTGAGTGAAATTAGCCAGAAGGAGAGAGACAGATACAGAATGACTGCATTTATTTGCATGGCATAAATATATATGTACATATTATGATACCAATATCCAAGGTCAAGTGAAACATATATCAGGAGGTCTTGTCAAAGGTGGAAATTATCACAAACGTGTGGGAGTCAGAGGTTAGGTAAGACAGAAAATGGAACAGGGTGCTAATAATAGTCAAGGGTACTAATGCCAACCTAGAACTGAGCATTAAATAGAGGCAAAAGGATACACATGACAACCTTTTAATGTATGTTCTGTAATCCATAGTCTGGAAGGGAAGGAAAAGAGAAAGAGAGAGAAAGGGAAAGAAATAAAGAACCTGCCATGGAGGTGGGCTGGGGAAGGGGAGGGAACCGGGATGTTGGTGGTGGGAGAGGGGCACTGGTGGAGGGACGGGTGCTGAAACACTGTATGACTAAAACCCAAACATGAACTTTTTAATTGTATATCTTTTTATTTGTATATCTCACGGTGGTATAATAAAATACTTAAAAAAATAAATAAATAAATAAATAATAAAAAGCTTCTTCACCTCAAAAGAAACGATGAACAAAATACAAAGACAGTCCGCAAAATGGGAAAGAATATTCATTCAAACCATCTTAAAAAGGATGAATATTCATGATATATCAGGCACGGGTAAAACTTTACAAGAAGAAAACAACAAACCCCATCAAAAAAATGGGGAGAAGAAACGAACAGAAACCTTGACAAAGAAGAAATTCAAATGGCCAAAAGGTATATAAAAAAAGGCTCATCATCACTAATCATCAGAGAGATGCAAATCAAAACAACAATGAGATATTGTCTCACAACACAGGGACTGGCTCATTTCCAAAAGAAAAAAGACAAGTGCTGGTGTGGATGCAGGGAGAAAGGAATTCTCATCCAATGTTGGTGGTATGTCTACTGGTACAGCCATTTTGGAAAACAATATGGACATTCCTCCAAAGACTAGAAATTGAGCTCCCTTTTGACCCAGCCATACCACTCCTGGGAAAATACCCTGGGAAGCCAAAAACACACAGCAGAAACACAATCCACACTTTTATTTTCAGAGCAGCACTATTCACAATGCCATAACCTGGAAACAACCAGGATGCCCGAGGACTGATGACTAGATAAAAGAAACTTGGTACATCTACACAATGAAATACTATACAGCTATTAGGAAAAATGAAGATATGAAATTTGCCTATAAATTGATGGATATGGAAAGGATCATGTTGAGTGAAATTAGTCAGAAGAAAAGGGAGAGATATAGAATGATTGCATTTATTTGCATGTATATATACATATATATATATATATATATATATATATATATACATATTATGACACCAAAATCCAATGTCAGGCGGAACGTGATCAGGATGTCTTACCAAAAGTGGAAATTACCACAAACATGTGGGAGTCAGAGGTTAGGTAAGACAGAGAAGGGAACATGTGTGAATACATGTCGAAAGGGCTAATACCAACCTAAAACTGAGCATTAATTACAGGCAAAAAATGCACATGATAGCCTCTAAGTGTATGTAGTGCAACCCACAATGTGGAAGAGAAGGAAAAGAGAGAGAGGGAAAGAGAAAAGAGTTAAAGAACCTGCCATTTAGGCAGGCAATGGGAGGGGAGGGAATTGGGGACATTGGTGGTGGGAAATGGGCACTGGTGGAGGTAGGGGTGCTGGAACACTATGTGACCAAAACCTCCAAACATGAACAATGTTGTAATTGTATATCTCACGGTGGTATAATAAAATATTTTTAAAAAAATTTTTTTAATGAATTGGACCTGTGTCTAACACCTTGCACAAAAAATCGGATCAAAATGTATTTAAGATCTCAATATCAGACCTGAATCCATAAAGAACATTGAAGAAAATATAGAAAAAACCCTCCACCGATTGGAAGATCCCAGAGCCCCGGAACCTGAGCACACCTAGGCAACGGTAACCTTTGCTCTAGTGCCCAAAGCCTTGCCTGCTGAGCTTGACGGCAGCCACAACTGACATTGGGGAGAATTTGGGGTATTGGGGGAGAGAAATGGCCAGCCATGGTCAGAGTCCTGGGTCTGAACCCAGAGCCCCCAGTCCAGTACCACTGGGTACCCTTTAGAGGTGGTGCTAGAGGAAGCGATGCCAGGACCTTCAGGTAGGTGCTGGGGCCAGAGCAGGAGGAGGGGGAGCAGTCAAGTGGGCTGCGCTGGAAGAGGCCGCGACAGGAGAGAGCGAAGTGCTTCTCGAGCACCACAGAGTCTTCTGCAAGCTATTAGCTAGGAGCCCTGGGCCTGAGTCCCTGACATTTACACAGGGGCCATCCCAGATGTGGTGTAACTTGGGGCGCCAAGAGGGTCCCTGTGGTTTGGAACCCCTGCAAATATCACTGGGGACCTGAATATTGCTACCTTGCAGTATGCTCCCAGTGCCTGGGCTGAGGCCACCCAGGGAGGCGACCCTGTCGCCTATTCCCATCCTGTGACTCAACACTGACAATGTGTGGGCTATGCTGGGTTCAGTGCCGCTATCCTGACTGTGGAGAGCAACCCTATCCTCCCAGCTGGGAGAGAGCTCCAGGGAGAGGAAGGCTGTGAATTTGAGGTTCCACAACCGCGTCTTCCTACAGATGACCCTGTAGTGAGAAGATTCCTGGCTTGAGACAAACACCTGACAGTCTCTGACAAGGTGCCGCTGGGAATCCCCAGGCCACAGTCCTTGGGATGTCGGCTACATCTCTTTGCCCTGGGTTGCCTGACAAGCTCACCCCTGCATGGGCACCTTTTATCTTTGCACTTTGGGGACTACGTGTGAAACTAGGAGGACATGGGGCAGGGGAGACCTGGTCCTTGAGCGTGGTGTGGGCACTGTGTTGCCATCCAATGAGGCACGCATAGCGCTCTCTCTCCTCTACCCATGCCTGGAGCACTGCCACCCCAGTCCCCCAGGGTAAGGTATGAGGGTGTCCCTCTCCTCTGACTCAGCAAAGACTCGCATTGTACTCAATTTTAACCCTGCTTCCTGGATGTTGAATATGAATGCTGCACCTCCCCTCCACACTGACCTCGGTGACCCATCCCTGTGTTTCCCACCAGTATCAGCTGGCCATGGTCATCGCCTACTTCAGCCGCTGAGGCCACTTTTGCAAGCAGATCCGGCATATTCACTTCTTCCTGACCCTGTCAGTAGCAACCCAGGGAGACCCAAATTAGCAGCACTGTGGATCCTTCAGCCTCCCTCCACCTGAGGCTCTCTCTGCACTGTCTCCTTGATAGAACAGGGTGTGTCCGGGAGGCGCCACCGGGGTCCCCCGATAGTGTCAGGAAGCGAGTTCCCTTCTACCTTCGAAGCCGGCAGGGAATGGATGCAGACTCAGGAACCTGATGCAGTTTTAAAAGGGCTTTACTACCACAGGATCCAATATACAATCCAAGAGCAGGGAAAACCTCTGGACTCTGGGTTCCCAGCTAGGCCCCAGCCAGGTGTAGGCCAAGATGGCTGCCACCACGTGTTGAGGCCCAACAGAGAATCGAGAGGACAGAGAAGCAAAACACCAAGGGAAGCCGAAATGGCAAAAGGGAAAAAAAAGAGAGCTGCTTTCTTCTTGCAGCTTATATTATAGCTAGAAATCCGCCCAAACTCTCCAGCCCAGCCCAGAATGGGTTGGGCTATCTAGAGATGAAAAGAGGAAAACAGTTCCATAGAATGTAGCAACTTCAGGAGACATCTGGTTGTTTACAAGGACCCAGAGCTAATTAAAAGCCTCCTAGCAGAGCTGGGAGAAGCTACAAGCCAAATGTAACTTCCCCTGGCAGGAAGGATCAAATGACCTCAGGTAATGTCTCCCAGCACCTCACCTAATATCTTAAGCCAAGATCTGCCTGGAAATGCCTTTATAGGGTAGAGAAGGGGGTTTCTAAGATGGCATGTCTCTGTACCAAAGACTAATGCTAATGCCAGTTAAATATTTCTCCAAGCCTTCACAAGAGTCTCGTCTACTTCACAGTAGTTTTGTATTTCAGTTGCCTTTGAGTTATCAGGGAGCCATGCTTGCTTGCTTGGAGGCAAACAGCATTTCTCTCTGGTCTAATTACTTAGAGATCCAACGTGGCCAGGCAAATATGCTGGTAAGTTCTAGCTAGTCCCACGATGATTGTGGTAGCATGAGAGAATATTTATACCAGACTACCCCCATATCTATGAAGTGACCTGCAGGGAGGCAATCCAGGGCAGATGCAGAGGCCTAGTCTTTTAGGTGTTCTGCAACAAGGGTGAAGGCGAATCCCAGTGGGGATCCTGGAATAGCACAGCCAGGCAAACTCACTGGGTGCATCTGACCACTGAGCGCTGTGTCCACAGCTACCTGGCTAGCGATATGGAGGAGGACAACCAGGCACCCAAGTAGAGCATCTTCATCTTCCTATACGGCCACAGCTGCCAGCAGAGGCCCCAGTGCCACCGGCTCGGCTCCAGCTGCTGCGTTCCATAGGCTGGAGGACCCGGGTGACTCGTGAGGAGTGCAAGAAGGTAGGGCCACCAAGGGGCTCAGCGAGGGCTGGCATGGGCTGGATCGGCCAAGTGGAGCCAGCAACACAATATGGGCCGTGTCTGTTTCCACAGATCCAGGCCTATGAGCCTGAGCTGTGGATGTGGGGCCGAGAATGTACCAGCCTGTCCTATAGCCAGGCAAGAACCAAGGTCGCTGCCTGAGAGAGGGTAAGTGGGGTCCTGGTGTGCAGATCCGAAAATGTCTGTCCAGAAGTCCTGGTGCTGGTGCCTTAGCTCAACTCGTCCTGCCATAGCCCATCAGCCCAGTTCTGGGGGCCCCCAGCAGTCTCATGTTCCCTTCCCTGGACGGGATGGACATTAGGGGATGAGGCCAGCTAGACCCGAGGAGGTCTTGTCCCTGGCATTGAGATTACCCTGTCCATGACCTGAATACAGGTTGTTGGCAGAAGGTAGATCTAAGGATATGCGAAGGAAGGTCTGATGGATACTGCCTATTAACAGATACACAGGGTCTTCCGGCAGACTGTCTCCCAATAGAGTTAGTATGTAGAAATCCCTAGTGAAACTGTTGATCAGCTGCAGGTATACCCAGACAAGGCTATCCTAGGTCATTTCTCTGCACATTTTCCTGTTGGCTATAACTAGCCCAAGATGGAGTCTAATGGACAATGCTTAAAGTTAGGCAGAAAACAGGTTTTTCTTGTTCTTCTGTCTGACAAGTCCTTGACATCATGGGCTAGTCCTGAAGGCTTCATTAGCAACTGTAATGCGTTCTTTTGTTCATCTCATCTTACCTAGATAGCACCCCCTGCAGGTTTTTGGTTCCTGGTTGTCTCCTTCCTATTATTCCTAAGACCTATTCAATGAATGTGAACTGTCTTTGTAATGTAAACCATACAAACTTTAAGCTGTATTGCCCTTTGAGATGAGGGATAAGGGAGTTGGGGTCTGTGTGGAGGTGGTCAGTCAGTTCGGTCAGTCAAATGAGTTAGTTCAGGTCAGCGAGCTCCTGCCATGATGCGAACTGCTGCCCCTCCGGCTGGTGATTATTAAAAATATTAATGGAAATACGTCGTGGTCCTGGTGTCTCATCTCTGCGCCTCCGACCCGACAGGACATTCCTGCTTCACAGGTCCTGTGCTTGTACCAATGGCCAGGTGTGAGGCTTGGAGGAGCAGAGATGGCTGCTGGGCTGAAGGCGATGGAAGGCATGCATTTCCCCCAGACTGTGTAGTGATGCGTTTCCATCTGTGCAGGGCCTGCCCGTGCCTGGAGCAGGCCGTGATGGGCCTGCCCATCACCAACAGGATTGTCAGCATCAGATCCACAAGGCACTAGAAAATTGTCCCAGAGGCATTAACGGATTCACCTAGAAGCAGCCTGTGAGCTTTTAGTCATATGTGAAGACCCACACTACTGTCCCCCACACCAGCAAGAGCTGCTCCGTTTCCCACTCCCCTCCAGATCAACAGCCAAGAGATACCACTCAGCGAAAAGCACTTCCTGGCTCTACCTGACACCATTCTCCTATGTGGACAATCCAGCAGGTCACAGAATGTTCTAGAAGGGGATGTTAGCATCAAGGCCAGCAGCACGTTAAGATGTGTGGACATTCTGTGAACCTAGGAAAAGGCAACCAAAAATCCATTTTCTTTTTTGTTCCATGATCTGGAAATAAATCCCCAATTTTAGAGCACGTACCTCAGGTTACTGTCCTAGAGGGGAGAGTTCTGTGCTTGGACCATCCACCTAGTGCGGGGTGTGGAGAAAAGGGGCTGCAAGCAGCAGGAAGTCAGATCTGGAGAAGAAAGCTGCTGGAAACAAGAGCAGCTTTTCATGGTGGGTTTGACAATGTTTGCCATAGGAGTATTGATGGTTAGCAGCTTAAACAAGACATCCTTGTATTGAAATAACTTTGCTATAGTTCTGCAATGCTAATTCTTGTTTATGTCTAGTTTATTTAATATAGTTTTGATTTCATATTCAAGTCTTGAGTTTTAACTGGGATATTTAAAATTAATTCTTTTTTAATAAATCTTTGAGGCTATTTCTATGGAATAGTTGTTGGAAACAGACATGGGCAGACCTCAGTCCAAATTTTTTTCTTTTTTTGGGTCACACCCAGCTATGCTCAGGGGTTGCTCCTGGTGGTGCTCAGGAGATAATATGGGATGGGGGAGATGAGCATGGGTAACCGCATGCAAAAGCAAACACACTACCCGCTGTGCTATTGCTCTGTCCCCAACTTTTCTTAATTTTCATTAAAAAAAGTGGCGTGGGGTCAGAGCAATCACACAGCTGGTAGGTCATTTGCATCATGTCCTAGAATTTACTACATTCCACTATGTGTAGGGTAAGTAGGCAGGAGGAAGAGATAGAGATAAAGAGAGAAAGGATTTATAGAAGCTGCCATGCAGGTTTGCTGGGGCAGATGGGAGGGAGGTGGGGACATTGGTGATGGGTGATGTGCAAGAGTGGAGGGATGGGTGTTGAAGCACTGTAGAACCAAAACTCAAGCATGGGCATCTTGTAACTGTATGTCTAAAAGGCAGTGTAATAAAATAATTAAAAAATAAATAAACAACTGAAAAAAGAAATAGTGATTTCAGCGATGAGATGCAGACACTATACACAACAGCAGAAGATAGAAAAAAACGACTCAGAACAGAACACAAGAATTAATCCAGATGAAGACAAAAGGAAAAACATTAGGATCATTGGCGTCCCCAGAGGGGCAGGGAAGAAAATCCTGATGAAGAAGCAACTGCGAAAGCCATCACTGCCGTGAAGGTCCGGAATTAAAGAGTGCTTGTTCCCAGATTCAGGAGGCCCAAAGGATACCAGCTAAAAAAAAAAAACCAAATAAGAATACTCCAAGAGATTCTCCCTGAGGGGTGTGGTTGGCCGCATATTAATTCAAAAACAAAGAAATTCAGTACAAAGGGAAGGCAATATCTGCAAGAAAAAGAAACAGTACTTTAGAGGATTCTATCCCTGAACACCGCAACACTATGGAGAAAGAAACACAGATCTCCAGTTCGAAGAACAGATGAAGAAAGCAACCCTGAAGACCCGAATAAGAATGCAGACATGCATAGCTTTTCTGTCAAAGAATTCAGAGAAGAAATCGTTAGGATGTTTAATGAGCTCAACAAAAAAATGGAACAGATGTCCAATAAAATACAGGAGAACATAAACAAAGCAGTTGAAAGGGCAGTCAATAAATTATGGGAGGAAATAAGAGCAGAAATGAGAACCATGCAAATAGAAATATCATCGCTTAAAAACTCAATAGATGAAATGAAAAACACAATAGAGTCTCGCAACAGTAGGATGACAGCAGCAGAAGAGAGAATCAGTGAGACTGAAGATGAGCTGCAGAAAGCACTCAGGGAACTACATAAGATGGAATAAGACCAAAAAATGTATCAGCAACAGAACAGAGAACAATGGGATGAAGCCAGGCGGAACAACATAAGAATCATCGGAGTCCCAGAGGGACAGGAAAGTAATCCCAAGGAAATTAAAACAGTTAAAAACACCCTTGCTGAAAAGTTCCCTGATTTAAAGGAAAAATACCTCCAGAACCAAGAATCCTGAAGGGTACCAGCAAGAATAGACACCAATAGAAAGACTCCAAGACACATCCTAGTCAAAGTAATGGATGCCTAAGGCAGAGACATAATTCTTCATGCAGCAAGATCAAAGAAGGAAATTGTTCACAAAGAAGCATCCATTTGAATTTCAGCAGACTTCTCAGAGGAGACCCTCCAAGCCCGAAGGCAGTGGTGGGATATAGTAAAAAACAACTCAATGGAATGAATGCCTAAGGAAGAATTCCTTGTCCGGCTAAACTCTTACTCAGATTTGAAGGTTAGATATACAGCTACTTGAATAAAAAAACAGCTTAGGAACTTTGTAAACTCAAAACCAACCTTAAAAAGAAAGATTGAAAGAGCTACTCGAAGACGAGACGAAACCCAAAAGAACAACAAACCTATACAGAAAGATGGCACAAAATCCCATGACAACAATTTCTCTCAATGTCAACAGTCTAAACACACCGGTTAAGAGACACAGAGTGGCAAAATGGATCAAAAAATTGAATCTGACATGCAGCCCCATTCAAGAAACACACCTGAACAATTGGAGCAAAGACAGGCTCAAAATAAAAGGCTGGAAAACAATCCTTCACACAAACAACCCAATAATAAGGCCAGGGTCCCTTCAATACCCGAATAAGCCTATCACCATATGTAAGAGAAGGAAAAGAGAGAAAGGGAGAGAGAAAAGCAATGGAGAACCTGCCATGGAGACAGGCTATGGGAGAGGGGAGGAAATTGGGGACATTGGTGGTGGGAAAATGCACAGGTAGACGGAAGTGTGCTGGAACACCATGTGACCAAAACCTACAAACATGAACAACGTTGTAATTGTATATCTCACGGTGGTATAGTAAAATATTAATTGAAAAAAAAGTCTGCCCAAACACAAAAGCCCAGATCCAGATGGGTTCATTAGTGAATTCTCACAAACCTTTAAGGAGGACTTGTCCTTTTCAAGCTCTTGAAAAGGACTTGTCCTTTCAAGCTCTTCCAGGAAACAGAAGAAACAGAAACACTCTGAAACAGCTTCTACAAGACACATATCACCCTGATACCCAAAGCAGGGAGAGATAACACAAAGAAGGAAAATTACAGACCAATCACCTTGATGAACACAGAAGCTAAGATCTTCAACAAAATACTAGCAAACAGAATCCAAAGACTCATCAAAAAGATCATACATCATGACCAAGTAGGACTCATCCCGAAATGGAAGGATGGTGCAACATTCGCAAATCCATCAATTTGCACAATCCATTCGCAAATTTTATCAATAAGAAAAAAAATTAAAACCATATGATCCTATGAATAGACACAGAAAAAGCATTTGACAAGAGCAATTCTCTGGAAAAAGAAGATGGGAGGCATAATCTTTCCCAACATTTTTAATTACTATACTACAAAGCAGTCGTAATTAAAACAGTGTGGTATTGGAATAAAAACAGACCTGTGGTCCTATGGAATAGAGTTGAGTATCCTAACAACCTCCCTCAAAGACGTGATCAGTTAATCTTTGATGAAGGTGCAAAGAGTCCAAACTGGAGTAAGGGAAAGCCTCTTCAACAAGAGGTGCTGGGAAAACTGGACAGCTACATGTAAAAAAATGAATTTGAACCTGTGTCTAACACCTTGCACAAAAATATATGAAAATGGATTAAAGATCTCAATATCAGGCCTGAATCCATAAAGTAGGTTGAAGAAAATATAGGAAAAACCCTCCACTACATTGAAGCTAAAGACAATACAAAGGTGAAACACCATTAACAAAGGAACTAGAAGAAAAGATAAACATATGGGACTATATGAAACTAAAAAGCTTCTGCATCTCCAAAGAAACAGTGACCAAGATAGAAATACAGTCCAAGAATGGGAAAGAATATTCACCCAATACCCATCTGATAAGGGGTAAATATCCAGGATATATCAAGCACTGGTACAGCTAATTAAGAAGAAAACAGCCAACCCCATTAAAAATGGGGGAGAAGAGATGAACAGAAACTTTGACAAGGAAGAAATTTGAATGGCCAAAAGGTATATGAAAAAAATGCTCATCATAACTAATCATCAGAGAGATGCAAATCAAAACAACAATGAGATATCCCTCACACCACAGATACTGGCTCATATCCAAAAGGGTAAAAGCAACAAGCGCTGGCATGGATGCAGGGAAAAGGGAACTCTCATAAATTGTTGGTGGGAATGTCGACTTGTACAACCTTTCTGGAAAACAATATGGACATTCCTCCAAAGACTAGAAATTGAGCTCCTTTTTGACCCACAATACCACTCCTGGGAATATTCCCTGGGAAGCCAAAAACACACAGCAGAAACACAATCCGCACTTTTATTTTCATAGCAGCACTATTCACAATAGCCAGAACCTGGAACCAACCAGGATGCCCGAGAACAGATGATTGGATAAAGAAACTTGGTGCATCTACACAATGGAATACTATGCAGCTGTTAGGAAAAATAAAGTTATGGAATTTGCCTATAAATGGATGGACATGGAAAGGAATATGTGTGAATAAATGTCAAAAGGGCTAATACCAACCTAGAACTGAGCATTAAATACTGGCCAAAAATGCACATGATGGCCTCTAAGTGTATGTAGTGCAACCCAAAATGTGTAAGAGAAGGAAAAGAGAGAGAGGTAGAGAGAAAAGAGAGAGAGATAAAGAACCTGCCATTTAGGCAGGCTATTTGAGGGGGAGGGATTTGGGGACATTGGTGGTGGGAAATGGGCTCTGGAGGAGGCTGGGTGCTGGAACACTATGTGACAGAAACCTCCAAACATGAACAATGCTGTAATTATATATCTCACTGTGGTATAATAAAATATTTTTTAAATTAAATAAATAAAATAAACCCCCACAGAGAGCTAAAGCAATCCTCAGGAAAAAAGAAGATGGAAGGCATCACCTTACCCAACTTTAAACTGTACTACAAGGCATTAGCAATTAAAACAGCATAGTATTGGAAACAAAACAGATCTGTGGACCTATGGAATAGAATTGAGTATCCTGACACCCAACCTCAAATAAATGATCATTTAATCTTTGCAAAGGTGAAAAGAGGCCAAAATGGAGTAAGGGAAAGCCTCTTCAACAAGTGGTGTGGGAAAACTGGGCAAAAAAACTGTATAAATAAATATGGACTCTGTCTAATACCGTGCACAAAGGTCAGATCAAAATGGCTTAAAGACCTCAATATAAGACTTGAATCCATCAAATACAATGAAGAAATATAGTAAAACCACCATGACATTGAAGCTAAAGGCAGCTTCTACCATGAAACACCACAAACAAAGAAACTAGAAGATAAACATATGGGACTACATGAAACTAAAAAGCTTCTGCACCTCAAAAGAAAAAGTGACCAAGATACAAAGACAGTCCTGAGAATAGGAAAGAATATTCACCCAATACCCATCTGACAAGGGGTTAATACCCAGGATCTATCAGGGACTGCTAGAACTTTACAAGAAGAAAACAACCAACCCCACCAAAAAATGGGGAGAAGAAATGAACAGAAACTTCAACAAGGAAGAAATTTGAATGGACAAACGACATATGAAAAAAAAGCTCATCATCATCAATCATCAGAGAGATGCAAATCAAAGAAACAATGAGATATATTTTACACAGCAGAGACTGGCACATATCCAAAAGAGGAAGAACAAGTGCTGGCGTGATGGGAGAAAAGGGGACACTCATCCTTTGTTGGTGGGTATGTCGACTGGTACAGCCTTTCTGGAAAACAATATGGACATTCCTCCAAAGACTAGAAATTGAGCTCCCATTTGACCCAGCCATACCACTCCTGGGAATATACCGTAGGAAGCCAAAAATAAGCATGCAAAAACCATCTCTACTTTTATTTTCATAGCAGCATTATTCACGATAGCCAGAACCTGGAAACAATCAGAGTGTCCGAGATTCGATAACTGGATAAAGAAAGTTTGGTTCATCTACACGATGAAGCTATGAAGCTGTTAGAAAAAAAATGAACTTATGAAATTTGCCTATAAATGGATGGTCATGGAGAGGATCATGTTGAGTGAAATTAGCCAGAAGGAGAGAGACAGATATAGAATGACTGCATTTATTTGCGTGGCATATATATGTATGTATATATATGTATATATACATATATATACGTACATATTATGATTCCAATATCCAAGGTCAGGTGAAGCACATGGATCAGGCGGTATTGTCAAAGGTGTAAATTATCACAAACATGTGGGAATCAGAGGCTAGGTAAGACAGAGAATGGAACAGTGTGCCAATAATTGAAATAAAAAGTGCTATTTCCAACCTAGAACTATAATTGAATAATTGAAATCGAAAGTGCTAGTTCCAACCTAGAACTGAGAATTAAATAAGGCAAAAAGATACACATGACATCAATTTTATGTATGTATTGTAATCCACAATGTGGAAGGGAAGGAAAAGAGAAAGGGAGAGAGAGAAAGAGAAAGGAATAAAGAACCTGCCATTGAGGCAGGATAGGGGAGGGTGGAGGAAATCAGGGGGCATTGCTGCTGGGAAATTGGCACTCATGGAGGAATGGGTGCTGGAACACTGTATGACCAAAAGCCAAATATGAACATCTCATGGACATCTTTTAATTGTGTATCTCATGGTGGTATAATAAAATATTTTTTAAAAAAGGAACAGAATATAGTCAATGATAAAAAGGCTTGCTAAATCAATGAACAAAGTTTTTCTAATGATATTGTTCACAGGATAAGACATTGGAATGCAATAGACTTGTGCTGCAGTGCTCAATAATCTGAGACTCCTAAAAGAGTGCTCATTAAAAAATTAATGAAAATGATTTTTCTTATGTCTTATTTACAGGAAAACACACTTACTCACCATCATATTTGTTGGCTTTAATTTCATGAAGCCTTTGATTCATTGCCATTAATCACCCTAGATGGGTCATATGTACAGCTGTAATATACTGATCGATAAAATTTGTGTGTGTGTGCTTTTGGTGGCCACCATTATGTTTGTGACTAATGTTGTGTCTATGTTATGTCTAAACTAATCCCCTCTCAATTTCTGACCACAACAAGCCTCTGTTGGATTCATCAGCTCAGTTGCTGACCTACGAGACTCATCAATTTTGGATTCATCAATTTTCATACTTATCTCACTACTCCCCCGTGTTTGGGCTTATTTCCATCCCAGACTTGAATTCCTGCCAAAGCCCAAATATTTCCATTAGTGACTAATCTTGGAAAATGTTTTTCTCTCGTCTAAGATTAAGTTGGAGGAGGAAGAACTCCACCTCCACGCCAGCTACCCCGGAAGAGAGACATTGAGTCCCACAGCTCTGTTGACAACCCTAGAAGAGATCCAGAACCAACCACTCCAGACCCACAGCTCTGCCCGCTCAGCCTCAAGTGGAATCAACCCATGGAGCTGAGCTCCGGTGGTTGGTAAGGGGTTCAGCCAGCCCCTGGCCCAGTCCAACATTGCTCCAAGGGTTTGCTCACACGTGCAGGGGAGAGGCCATACAGGCCGAACTTGGAGTGGGGAAACCCACGCCAGCTACCCCGGAAGAGAGACATGCCAGACCCAAAAGCTCTATCTGCACGGCACTGCGGCTGCCAACGTTTTACATAGCACTAGATGTTTGGATCAGTTCCTTCCCAGGATCTTTCCCCTTAATACACTGTATACAGTACTAGGGAGGTTCTAGTTGTGACCCATCATCCCAGTGAGCCTAGTAGGAAGCAGGAGCAAACCCCACACAATGAGGTCAGTCATTCTCAAAATCCAGACTCCGCAGCTCCTCAGAGCCCCACCCAAGGGATAACTTGATCCTTCCCCGTTGAATTTAATCAGTAAGTGCTAGAGATGAGAGCCTTCTACTGAGAGTAAAACAGCTACACAGCAGAGCCTGGGAAGCTACCCGTGTTATATTTGATATGCCAAAAAAAAGTAACAATTATCAACCTCATTCCTATGACCTGAAATATGGTTTGAGGCTTTTCCTGTTCCTAGAGAAAGCAGATGCCCCTGGGGTATACTTGCTTGCAGCAAGATGTATGGAGATATTACTGGTGCCCAATCGAGCAAATTGATGAACAATGGGAAGATAAGTGATACAAGATTAAATTACAGGTATGCTTACCAGTGCCATTGTTTCCTTGCTGAAGACATCCTGCAAGATGCCTACACCAGAGTTCCAGACACCTGTTCTAGTGCTCCAAACTCCTTTTCCAGTGCTCAAGACATTTGTTCCAGTGTTCCTGAGACCCGGTCCAGTGTTCTTGACAATTCAACAAGTTCCTGATCGCTGCTCTCCAGAGACTCATTCACTTGATCACTGCTATAACCATTCCAGAAGTAGTCCCTCAGACTTTGCTCCAGACATGCGACTTTACTTTAAGTAAAGTCAATATGACAAATTGACTCTCAGTAATTATGGACAGTGCAAACTTAGTTCGTTAGAATCAGACAGCTAGAAACACTTTGTCACAAACTTTTCTTTGGTTCTAAAAACAATTTCGGATCCTGAAATAATATTTAATATCATTTCATAATTGGAAATTCTCTTTTTTGTTTCATTTGCTGGATCAACAGGTCTTGTCAAAGGTAGAAATTATAACAAATGTGTGGGAGTCAAGGTTAGTTAAGACAGAATAAAACAGTGTGCTAATAATTGTCAAAAGTGCTAATACCAACCTAGAATTGAGCATTAAATACAGGCAAAAAGATAAGCATCAAGACCTCTAAATGTATGTATAGTAATTCACAATGAGAAGGTAGAGGAAAAGAGAGAGAGAGAGAGAGGAGAAAGAAAAATATACAAAAAAATCTGCCATAGAGGCAGCCTTGGGGGGGAGGGAGGAAATCGTGGACATTGGTGGTAAGAAATGGACACTTGTGGAGGGATGGTGGCTGGAACACTCTATGACTGATACCCAAATATGAACATCTTACTAATGGCTTTGTAATTGTATATCTCATGGTTGTATAATAAAATATTTTTAAAAGTCTGCTCAAACCCAAAATCCTAGGTCCAGATGGATTTACTAGTGAATTCTTCCAAACTTTTGAGGACCTACAGCTAGTCCGTTTCAAGGTCTTCCAGAAAATAGAAGAAACAGATACACTTGCAAAAAGCTTCACAAGGCAATATCACCCTGATATTCAAAGAGGCAGAGACCACACACACACACACACACACACACACACACACACAAATAAAAGAAAAGTACAGAACAATAGTCCTGATGAACACAGATGTTAAGATCTTCAATAAAATATTTGCAAACGGAATTCAATATTTCATCGAAGAAATTGTACATCGTGACCAAAGTCAACCTGAGAATAAAAGGATGGTTCAATCCTTGTAATTCTATATATCACATGGTATGATAAGGATTGGACAAGAAGGAGAGATGGAGAGAGACAGAGATAGGGAGCGAAGGATAAATGCCAGCTCTGGAACTGGGAGATGGGGAAAGTGGGGACATTGGTGGTAGGAATGGGGCACTGGTGAAGGGACAGGGGCTGGAACAATGTATGACTGAGACCCAATGATGAACATCTTTGCGATGTTGTTCTCATGGTGTTAAAATAAAAAATTAAAAACAAAAATAAATAAAGGATGGTTCAACATTCCTAAGTCAAACAACATATTACATCATATTAATAAGAGAAAAACTAAAAACCAGATAATCATATAAATAGACGCAGAGAAAGCATTTGACAAGATCCAACACCAGTTCATGATAAAAACCCTCCATAAAATGGGAGTTGAAGGAATCTTCCTCAATAGAGTCATAGCCATGCAACAAAGGCCCACAGCGAGTATTATTCTCAATGGGGAAAAACTGAAAGCGTTTGCAGTAAGATCAGGGACAAGAGGATGTTGCCCACTAACACCACTTCTACTCCATATACTATTGGGTGTACTTTGCATAGCAATCAGAGAAGAAACAGACATTGAGGGCATCCAGATAGGCATCGAAAAAGTCAAGCTATCACTATGTGCAGATGACATGATATTATACCTAGAGATCCCTAAACTCTCTATCAAAAAGCTCCTAGAAACAATAGATACCTATAGTAGAGTGGCAGGGAACAAAATCAATAGACAAAAGTAAGTCAGTGATTTTCCTATATACGAAAAACGAAAGAGAAGAAAGGGATAGTATCAAAACAATCCCATGCACAATTGTGACACCAAAAATCAAATACCTAGGAATCAACTTAACTAAGAGTATAAAGGACCTGTACACAGAAAACTACAAAACACTGCTTCAAGAAAGAAAAGAGAACACGAGGAAATGGAAACACATTCTCTGCTCTTGGGCTGGGAGAATCAACAGTGTCAAAATGATAATACTCCCTAGAGTTTTAACAGATTGAATGTGGTACCTATAAGGATACCCATAACATTCTTCAAAAATTGCCCAAACACTCATGAAATTTATATGGAATAACAAAACCCCATGAATACTAAAGCAATCCTGGTAAAAAAATGGGAGGGTTCACCATTCCCAACTTAAAACTGTACTACAGAGCAGTAGTAATTAAAACAGCATGGTGTTGGTATAAAAACACACCAATGGACCTACAAATAGAGTTGAGTATCCTGATACCCAGCCTCAAATACATGATGATTTAATCTTTGATAAAGGAGAACACAAAATGAAGCAAGGAAAGCCTCTAAAACTAGCGGTGATGGGAAAACTGGGCAAAAAAAAAATGAATTTGTGGGGGCGGAGGCGATAGCCCGGGCGTTTCCCTTGCAGGCGGTCAGCCCATGCCGGCCTGGGTTCGATCCCCGACATACTATATGGTCCCCGAGCACCGCCAGGAGTAATGCCTGAGTGCAGAGCCGGGGGTAACCCCTGAGCTTCGCCGGATGTGTCACTAAAAGCAAAAAAAGAAAATAAAAATGAATTGAGACCTCTCTATAACACCATGCACAAAGGTTAGATCAAAATGGATTCACTTGTATTTCTTGTATCACTTGTCTTCCCGTTGTTCATCCATTTGCTCAAGCGGGTACCAGTAACATCTCTGTCGGGGCGCTCCGCCGGGTCCCGACAGTGCCGGGAAGCGAGTTCCCTTCTACCTCCGGGCCGGCGAGGAATGGATGAACACTCAGGAATCCGATGAGGTTTTAAAAAGTTTTACTTATCACAGGTTCAGGCATACAAATCAGCAAAAGGAAAAACCCGATGCTTAGGATTCCAGGCTAGAACCCCAGCCACGTGTAGGCCAAGATGGCGACCACCACGTGTAAAGCTTCCAAGGGGAATAAACGCTCACAAGGCGAAATCCCACAGGGAAGAAGAAGCCTGGGAGAGCGGGAACCGGCAAGTTTATACCCCCGCAACTCAGACCTTCCTCCCATTGTTATGGAAAGCAGGGAGGGTCCAATGCCCTCAGGTAGTCCCTCCCTGCATCTTACCTAGGGCCTTTACTGTGCTAATGTTTTGAGCCGGAATGCCTTTGAAATGTAGAGAAGGGGGTTTCTGAGATGGCATGTCACTGTACCAAAGATCAACACCAATGCCAGTTAAATATTTCTCCAAGCCTTCACAAGTCTCCTCTACTTCATTGTAGTTTTATATTTTATCAGGGAGCCATGCTTGTTTGTTTGGAAGCAAACAGCATTTCTCTCTGGTCTAATTACTTAGGTGTCCTTACGTGGCCAGGCTAATATGCTGGTAAGATCTAGCTAGTCCCACGATGATTGTGATAGCATGGGAGAATATTTATACCAGCTAGTACAGCATACATGGTCGGATAAACTGCCACATTTAGACTACCCCCCCCTTATCTACGGAGTGATTTGCGGGAGGCAATCCAGAGCAGATGCAGCGGCCCTTAGGAGTCCTGCAACAATCTCCATACATCCTGTCACATGCTAGTGTAGCCCAAGTGCATCTGATCGCTCCAGGAACATAATGAGCCTCAAATCATTCCATCTGGTCATGGGAAAGAGATCTATAATCGTTACTGGTAATTGGCATATCAAATATGTTAAGTGTTGCTTGCCAGGCTCTGCCGTGTGGGTGGGATACTCTTGTAGTCATACTTATCTCATGCATTATGGTAGCTCCAGGTTTGATTGGAGACAACACTCAGCTGTCCTCAGGGCTTACTCATAGCTGAAGTCAGGGATTACTCCTGGCAGGGCTCAAAAGTTAAGGGCTTCTGGGGCTGAGTGAGGTGCTCAGGGCTTTCTCCAGGTTCTGTGCTCTATGCTCTGGGATCACTCCTGAAGGGACTCTGGGGAATTAGTAATATTGTTAGTATTTTAATCACTCCAATGAAATTACTTCTGTTCTGCTTTGAGTACATGATGATATTTTTGTTGAAAGATAGAGATGGTGAATGATGAAAAGGATATGAGTGATCTTGAAGGAAAAAAAGCCAAGCATTACAAAAAAGCAGCAACAAAAAAAACTTGGTTCAACATATGGAAGAAAAATGAAAATACTTAAAATAATCACTGCATCACTGTCTTCCATTCATCATGGATTTGCTCAAGTGGGCACCAGTAACATCTCCATATGTCCTGTCTCATGCTAGTAGAGCCCAAGGGCATCTGCTTGCTCCAGGAACATAAAGAGCCTCAAATCATTCCATAAAGTCATGGGAATGAGGTCTATAATTGTTAATGGTATTTGGCAAAATAGATTAAAGATCTCAATATCAGACCATAACCATAAAGTACCTCGAAGAAAATATAGGAAAAACCCTCTACGACATTGAAGCTAAAGGCATCTTAAAAGACAAAACACCACTAAAAATCAATTAAAAGCAAAGATAAACATATGGGACTATATGAAACTAAAAAGCTTCTTCACCTCAAAAGGAACAATGAACAAAATACAAAGAGTGTACACTGAATGGGAAAGAATATTCAACAAAGACCCATGTGATAAGGGGTTAATATCCAGGATATATCAGGCACTGGTAAAACTTTACAAGAAGAAAACAACCAACCCCATCAAAAAATGGGGAGAAGAAATGAACAGAAACCTAGGCAAAGAAGAAATTCGAATGGCCAAAAGGCATATGAAAAAATGCTCATCGACACTAACCATCAGAGAAATGCAAATCAAAACAACAATGAGATATTGTCTCACAACACAGGGACTGGCTTGTATCCAAAATAAATGAACAAGTGCTGGTGTGGATGCAGGGAGAAAGGAATTATCATCCATTGTTGGTGGGAATGTCGACTCGAATGACCATTTTGTAAAACAATATGGACATTCCTCCAAAGTCTAGAAATTGAGCTCCCATTTGACCCAGCCATACCACTCCTGGGAATATACCCTAGGAGCCCAAAACACACTGCAGAAACACCATCTTCACTTTTATTTTCATACCAGCACAATTCAGAATAGCCAGAAAGGAAACAACCAGAGTGCCCGAGAACCGATGACTGGATAAAGAAACTTTGTACAAAATGGAATCCTATGCTGCTGTTAGGAAAAAGGAAGTTATAAATTTGCCTATAAATGGATGGAAAAGCATAGGAAAATGTTGAGTAAAATTAGCCAGAAGAAAGATACAGATATAGAATGACTGCATTTATTTTCATGACAAAAATTTACACATATATATACACACATGTATTTTCACATATATGTATAGAGAGAGTGAGAGAGAGTATGATAACAATATTCAAGGGTAGGCAAATATGGATGAGGAGGTCTCTCAATAGGTGGAATCTACCACAAACATGTGAGAGTTAGAGGTTAGCTAAGTCAGGCAAGGAAACAGTGCTAATAATCGTAAAACATGATGATACCAGCTTAGAACTGAGCATTGAATTTAGTCAAGATATGTACACTAAATCCTCTAAATGTATTTATTAAAACCCACAAGGTAGAAGAAAAAGATGGGAGAGAGAGAAAGACAGAGAGAGAGAGGTAGACATAGAGACCGAACCTGCCATAGAGGCAGGCTAGGGGAGGTGGGAGGGAAGTGGGAAGATTGTTGGTGGGAAATGGGCACTGGTGGGATGACGGGTGCTGGAACACTGTAAATACAAAACCCAGACTTGAACACCTTTGTAACTGTATATCTCACAGTGGTATAATAACATATGAATAATAATGTACAACCAAAGTAACCCCTGAGCACTGCTGGATATGACCCAAAAAGCCAAAAAATATTTGGGATATCCACATTCAGTCATGCTCAAGGGGTTACTCCTGGCTGTGCTCAGGAATTTCTGCTGGCATTTCTTGAGGAACCATATGGGATATCGGGCATCAAACCCAGATCAACTGCATTCTAGGACTATGCCCTCCTCCTGTTCTATGGCTCCATCCCCAGGAGCGTGACCTATTATTTTATTATGTTTAATTTTTATTACTTATGTTTTTTGGTCACAGCAGGTGATGCTGAGGGGTTATTCCTAGTTCTGCACTAAGGAATTTCTCCTGGCAGTGCTTGGAGGACCATATCGGATGTCGTAGGTCAAACTAGAGCTGTTGCATTAAGGCAACTGCCCTATTTACTTGACTCTCACACCAGCGCTGAGTACGAGCTTTTAAAGCTGCTGACAGGGCCAACAAGCCTGTCTTCTCCAAGGGAGCATGCTTGTATGCCTTTGCCTTTTGGCTGACACCAAACTCCTGTAGCCCCCTCGCATGTCCTTCTCCCACGTCCCTTGGGGAGAAGTGGGAAAATATTGGGGAAGAGACAAGGATGTGAATCAGACAGACGGATTTGGAGCTGCTCAGATGCATTGCCCCTCAACTTCTGGAGTAGCCCCATGACAGATGAGGTTTTTCTTTCAAACTGGTGGCCAGGTGGGGACTCACGGAGGTTCTGATATCATCAGAGCTTCTGGCAGTGCTGATTGGAAGATCTCAGAGCCCCGGAACCTGAACGCAACTAGGCAACGGTAAACTCTGCTCTTGTGCCCAAAGCCTTGTCTGCTCAGCTTGACGGTAGCCACAGCCGACATTGGGGGAGAATTTGGCCTATCGGGGGAGAGCATGAACCTAGCATGGCCAGCCATGGTCAGAGTCCTGGGTCTGAGCCCCAGAGCCCCCAGTCCAGTACCAAGGGTACCCTTTAGAGGTGGTGCTAGAGGAAGCAATACCAGGACCTTCAGGTAGGTGCTAGGGCCAGAGAGGATTGGGGGGCTGAGGTGATGGGAGAAGTGGGGAGACACAAAGACCAGAAGGAACCACTCTTGGGTGTCTGGCTGTGAGGCAGGGTACAGGCTGACAGCCGGCACAAGGAGTGAAAGCCTGGTCAGGGGAGGGGAGGGAGAAATAGGGGTGCCCCTTGAGTCCTCAGGGAGAGATTCTACCCCGAAGTAATTAAGGTCTATGGGTGTGAACCCACAAGATAGGTGGGAGGAGGAGGTGAAAGAAGGAGAAGCCTGGGGAATGGAGCTGCATTAAGACTAAGGACCAGTGGGGAATTTCTGGGCCTGAGTCTCGTCTCTCCCACAGTGCGCTGGGGTGAACCCAGCCCCTGGGCCATTGCTGGATCCTGGAAGAGGAAGAGGGAGCAGACACTCTACGAGGAGGGAGGACGAGGAGGAGGAGTTGGAAGAGGAGGAGGAAGAGGGAGGACGAGGAGGCCCCTGGAGCACTGAACATCCTGATCTATGCAGATGTCCCATGTCAAGGCAAGAAGAGGAGGAGGATGTGGTCAGCACAGGAGGTGGAGGAGGAGCATGAGGAGTCAGAGGAGGAGTCTGAGAAGGAGAAGCAAGAGGAACAGGAGGTGCTGGAAGAGGAGTGGCCGGAGGAAGGGCATGAGATGGAGCAGAAGGAGGAGCTGGAGGAGGAGGATCAGAAGCAGAAGGTAGAGCAAGAGGAGAAGGTGGAAGAGGAGGAAAGGTGGAGGAGGAGGAGGAGAAAGTGCTGGAGGAGAAGGAGCAAGAGAAGGTGGAGGAGGAGGAGAAGAAGGAATCGGAATAAGAGGACTTAGAAACAAAGGGGTCACAGTCACCCAGGCACAGTACAGCGTTCATCAGCCTATCCCCCGGCCTCGGGTGCTGTTTGGAGGTGGAGGGAGCTGTCCCTGGAGGAGCAGCAGGAGGAGGAGGAGGAGCAGTCATGTGGGCTGCTCAGGAAGAGGCGGTGACAGGAGAGCGAAGTGCTCCCCAAGCACCACAGAGTCTTCTGCAAGTTGCCAGGTAGGAGCCCTGGTTCTGAGTCCCTGACCTGTGCACAGGGATCACAGATGTGGTGTCCCAGGAGGGTGCCAGGAGGGTCCCCGTGGTTCGGGACCCCTGCAGATATCACTAGGGACCTGAACAGGGCTGCCTTGCGGTATGGTCCCTGTGCCTGGGCTGAGCCCTCCCGGGGATGGTTGCCTGTAAGCCTATTCCCACCCAGTGGCTCACACTGAGGATGTGTGGCTACGCTAGGTTCAGTGACACTACCCTGACTATGGGGAGCAAGCCTGTCCTTCCAGCTGGGAGAGAGCTCCAGGGAGGGGGAAGGCTGTGGTTTTGAGGTTCCACAACCCCGTCTTCCCACAGAGGACGCTGTAGTGAGAAGATTCCTGGCCTGGGACAAAGACCTGATGGTCTCTGACAAGGTAAACTGGGGATCACCCAGCCACTGTCCTTGGGATGCCTGCTTCATCTCTCTGCCCTGGCGAGACTGACAAGCTCACTCCTGCATGGGCACCTTTTCTCTTTGTTCTTTGGGTCTACGTGTGAAACTTAGAGGACACGGGAATGGGGAGGCTGGTCCTTGAGCCTGGTGTGTACACTCTGTTACCAAACAGTGAGGCAAGCATAGCGCTCTCTCTCTCTTGCTCCTGGGAAATGGCGACCCCCAGTCCCCCCTGGACCATGTCTGTGGGGGTTCCTCTCCTTTGATTCAGCAAAGACTTGCACTGTGCTCAATTTTCATCCTGCTTCCTGGATTTTTTGAATCTGAATGCTGCACCTCCCCTCCACACTGACCCCGGTGACCTATCCCTGTGTTCCCCCAGTATCTGCTGGTGATGACCATCACCTATCAGCCGCTGTGGCCTCTTTTGTTGGCAGATCAAGCGCATTCATTTCTTCCTGGCCCTGTGAGTACCAACCCCAGGGAGCCCCAACTCAGCAACACTGTGACCCTGTCAGCCTCCCTCCACCCTAGGGTCTCTCTGCAGTGTCTCCTTGATAGAACGCGGTGGGCGTGAATCCCAGTGGGGATCCTGGAATAACAATGCCAGGTAAATGTACTGGGTGCCTCTGACCACTGAGCACTGTGTCCACAGCTACCTGGCTAGAGATATGGAGGAGGACAACCAGGCACCCAAGTAGAGCATCTTCTCCTTCCTGTATGGCCAAAGCCAACAGCAGAGGCCCCAGTTCCACCGGCTTTGACTCCAGCTGCTGTGTTCCATGGGCTGGAGGACCCGGGTGACTCGAGAGGAGTGCGAACATGTGGGGGCCACCAGGGGGGCTCAGAGAGGGCTGGGATGGGATGGAGGGGCCAAGTGCAGTCAGCAACACAACAGGGGCCTCATCTGTTTCCACAGATCCATGCCTATGATCCATGCCTAAGATTCCTGGCCTGGGACAAAGACCTGATGGTCTCTGACAAGGTAAGCTGGGGATCACCCAGCCACTGTCCTTGGGATGCCCGCTTCATCTCTCTGCCCTGGCGAGCCTGACAAGCTCACTCCTGCATGGGCACCTTTTCTCTTTGCTCTTTGGGTCTACATGTGAAACTTGGAGGACACGGGAGTGGGGAGACTGGTCTTTACTTAAGGCACCTTAATAATCTCGGGGTAGAATCTCTCCCTGAGAGGATTGGGGGGCTGAGGTGATGGTGGGTGTGGGGCCGAGACCACACCAGCCTGACCTAGAGCCAGGCTAGAAGTAAGGGCACGGCCCGAGAGAGGTAAGTGGGTCCCTGGGGTGCAGATCAGATCCTGTCTGTCGGGAAGTCCTGGTGCTGGTGCCTTAGCCTCAACTTCACCTGCCAAAGGCCCTCAGCCCAGTTCTGGGGGCCCCAAGGACTCTCATGTTCCTTTCTCTGGTCAGGAAGGAGAGTCGGGAGGGAGGCCAGCTAGACCCTAGGAGGCCCTGTCCCTAGCATTGAGATCAATCCGTCCCTGACCTGTACACAAGTCCTGTGCCGGATCCAATGGCCGGGCGTGAGGCTTGAGAATCAAAGATGGGTGCTGGGCTGAGGGCAAGGGAAGGCGTGTATTTCCCCCAGACTGTGTAGTGATGCGTTTCCATCTGTGCAGGGCCTGCCCGTGCCTGGAGCATCACCACTATCATTGTCGGCATCAGATTCACTAGACACTGGAAAATTGTCCAAGAGCCATAAAGGGATTCACCTGGAAGCATCCCAGATTTGGAGTTATGTGTGAAGACCCACACAACTGTCCCCCACCCCAGCAAGAGCTACTAATTCTCCCACTCCCTTCCAGATCACCAGTCACTAGGTACCACCCAGCGAAAAGCCCTTCCCGGCTCTACCTGACACCAGTCTCCTATGTGGACAATACAGCAGATTGCATAATGTTCTAGAAGAGGATCATCATGGCCAGCAGCACATTAAGACGTGTGGACATTCTGGGAACCTTAGAATAGGCAACCAAAACTCAATTTTCTTTTCCATGATCTGGAAAATTTCCTCAATTTTAGAGCATGTACCTGAGGATACTATCCTGGAGGGGAGAGTTCTGTGCTTGGACCATTATCCTAGTGTGGGGTGTGGAGAAAAGGGGCTGCAAGGGGCAGGGAGTCAGATATGGAGAAGAAAGCTGCTGGAAACAGGAGCAGCTTTTCATTGTGGGGTTGACAATGTTTGCCATAGTGGTATTGATGGTTAACACTTAAGTAAGGCATCCTTAATTTGACATGCCCTTGCTATAGTTCTGTGATGCTTATTTTGTTTATGTCTAGTTATTTAGTAAAGATAGTTTGGGTTTTATGTTCAAGTCTTGAGTTTTAACTGGGAATTTAAGATGATCCTTTTGAATCAATCATCTGAGGTTATTTCTGTGGAAGAGTAGCTGGAGTCAGAAACGGGCAGATCTCTGTCCCATCTCTAGTCCCCGGGAACCCCAGCCTGCACTTCTCGCGTTCACCTGAAAGGAGAGGTTTGTACTTCTGATGCAAAATCTGTGAGCACGGGGAGTGGTCGCCTGTGAAGCGTTGATCCAGGCACTTAATAGAGTGCTGCGGAGTCTGCAGCTTCCCGAGTAGGCTAAGCCTGTATGTGGACGTGGGAGCCCCGAGCAGAGCCTCTTTCGGGTTTCCAGATCCCTACAGAGCAGCCCCACGCGCCTCGGAGGAAAGGGACTAGGAGGCCGGTCCAGCAGTGCGGGCGTCCGGGGCAGGAACACACTTTCACTACAACCTGGGAGAAACTGTTGCCCGACCGCGCAAAGGCCAACGCTCAGATTCCGGAAGTGCCCCCGAGCAGAGGGGAACGGACCTTGCAGACCGTTGGCTGCTGGGAAATGAAACGAAGGCTCCTGGGACGGCTGCGGGATGGGGACTCCTGCAGGCCGTGCTGGTTATGAGCCTACATATGCGCCCGCCCGTTTCTGCTAGTGCCCAGTTGACCGCTGCTTGCTGTCTCCGCCACTCAGCTGTGCCCGCTGAGTGGCTGGGTTTTGTGGTACAGTTGGTTTCTCTGCTCTCTTCATGTAACTCATCTTCTAAGTAACTAACGTTTTTGTGAATGAAGCCTCTACGGGTGGCCCGGCTCTGCCCTGGTCAGGTAAGCAGGATAGATTCACAGTGGGGGGCCAGGAACAGCAGTGGGGAGCACTTGGTGTGTCCAGAGAATCCCAGATTAGACATGCTCTGGACAGCTCTGGTATAGGGTTGCAAAGGATTGATTTTGCGCATTTTATTTTATTTTGTTTTTGGGGTTACATCTGGCGATAATCAGGTGTTACACCTGGCTCTACACTCAGGAATTACTCTTGGCCATGCTCGGGAGAACATATGGGATGCCAGGGATCGATCCTGTGTTGGCAGCGTGAAAGGCAAATGCCCAACCTGCTGTGCTATTCTCACCATCTCTCCCCACCATCCTGGGGACACGGGGGAGAGGGGGGGTTAGGAGAAAAGAATTCAATCTTTGAGGTTATTTCTATGGAATAGTTGGAAACAGACATGGGCAGACCTCTGTCCCAATTTATTTTTCTTTTTGGGTCAGCCCAGCGATGCTCAGGGGTTACTCCTGGTGGTGCTCGGGAGACCATATGGGATGCTGGAAATTGATCCCAGGTAACCGCATGCAAAGCAAACACCCAACCTGCTGTGCTATCGCTCAGGCCCCAACTTTTATATTTTTCATTAAAAAAAAGTGGGGTGGGGGCAGAGCAATCACACAGCTGGTAGTGCATTTGCCTGTACATGGCATACCTGGGCTTGATCCCTGACAATTGATATTGTCTCCTGTGCATCAATTTCTAAATGTAGAGCCAGTCACATACCCAAAAGAGCAAGAACAAGTGCTGAAGTGGATGCGGGCAAATGGAACACTCATCCATTATTGGTGGTATGTCAACTGGTACAGCCTTTCTGGGAAACAATATGGACATTCCTCCAAAGACTAGAAATTGAACTCCCATTTGACCCAGCCATACCTCTCCCGGGAATATGGGACGCCAAAAACACGCAGCAGAAACACCATCCCTACTCTTATATTCATAGCAGCATGATTCACAATAGCCAGATTCTGGAAAAAAACAGAGTGCCCGAAAATTGATGACTGGATAAAGAAGCTTTGGTACATCTACACAATGGAATACTATGCAGCTGTTGGAAAAATAAAGTTATGAAATTTGTGTATAAATGGATGGACATGGAGAGGATCATGTTGAGTGAAATTAGCCAGAAGGAGAGAGACAGATATTGAATGACTTATATATATATATAAGTCAAATGACTTTATATATATATATATATATATACATATTATGATTAATATCCAAGGTCAGGTGAAACATGGATCAGGAGGTTTTGCCAAAGTTGGAATCTACCGCAAACGTAGAAGCAGAGGTAATAATTGTCGAAAGTCTATTACCACAGATATCTTAGCATTAAATACCGGCAATTATACACATGATAACCTCTAAATATACGTATTATAATCCACAAAATGTAAGAGAGGGTAGAGAGAGAGAGAGATAAAGAGAAAAGAGATGGAGAACATGCCCGGAGGCAGGCTAGGGGATATGGGAGGGAATCAGGGACATTGGTGGGGGGAAATGGGCACTGGTGGAGGGATGGGTGCTGGAACAAGGTATGGCGAAACCCAAACATGAACATTTTTGTAATTGTTTTAAAAATAAAATAATATAACACATGTAAAAAAAAGTGAAAAGAGCGCTGTCTGGGGGGAGGAGGGAGAAAATCAGGAGACATTGGTGTTGGGAAATGGGCACTATGAAGGAAATAGTGCTGGAACACTGTATGACTGAAGCCCAAACATGAACTTCTTTGTATCTGCACATCCCATGGTGGTATGATAAATATTTTAATTTAAGATAAAAAATAAAAAGTGACATTCTAAAACGGTCAAAATTAATTAATTAGTAAATTAAATATTTAATAATGTAGAGCCAGGGCACAACTTCTAGCCAGACTCATTTGAAGTTCACAGAGAGCTGCAGGACAGGCACCTGGTGGGACACCCTGTCCTGTCTGAGGGCTCAGAACCCCTCGGCCCCCGGTGGCGCTTGAAAACCCACCCAACGCCATCTAGGTTCATGTTAAAGGTGGAATCTACCACAACCAAGTGGGAGTTAGAGGTTAGGTAAGACGGAGTGTGCTACTAATTGTTGAAACTAATAATTAAAACATAGAAGTGAGCATTGTATACAGGCAAAAGACACACATGAAAACCTCTAAGTGTATGTAGCATAATCCACAGTAAGAGATGGAAGAGGAGAGAGACAAATAGAGAAATGAGATAAAGAACTTGCTATAGAGGCAAGCTGGAGGAGCGTGGTGTTAATTGAGGATGTTGGTGGTGTGAAATGGGCACTGGTGGAAGGATGGGTGCTGCAACACTGTATGGTCGAATCCCAGACATAAATTTCTTTGTAATTGTATATCTCGTGGTGGTATAATTAAATAAATAAATAAATAAATAAATTCATTGGAAAATAAAAAAAAGAAAATACAGGCAGGTATGACAGATATTAAAAAATATGATAGGTGAAATGAAGAACTCACTGGAATGGGGCCATAGCAGCGTAACAACTGCTGAAGTATGAAGCAGGAGCCACCCCTTCCTAGCTATCTTGTTCAGGAACCAAATGCCCAGCCAGGAACTGCCCCAGGGAGACCAGCCATAGCATGCAGAGACTCAGAAGAAACCTGGAGGGCTGGCATTCAGCTCTCCCCTAGCCCAGCTGAC
The DNA here is from genome assembly GCA_021461705.1 of Cryptotis parvus. Lineage (NCBI taxonomy): Eukaryota > Metazoa > Chordata > Mammalia > Eulipotyphla > Soricidae > Cryptotis > Cryptotis parvus. The sequence goes on along the minus strand of JAJIBD010001062.1, from coordinate 12,646 downwards.
CACGAGGCTCCCAGGAGGACAGATGGCTTTTTGGGTGTTGGCCCACGACCTCTGGGGGGGCTCCCAGAAGCAGCCGGATAAGACTCCCCCACCTCAATAGCTGCCATTTTTGCTGTCTGGACGTGGTCCACCAAACTAGTGGAACCAATCATGTCCTAGAATATACTACATTCCACGAAGTGTAGGAAAGGTAGGCAGGAGGGAGAGATAGAGAGAAAGAGAAAAAGAGAAAAAGGAGTTAGAGAACCCGCAAGCAGTTGGCCTGGGGCAGTGGGGGAGGGAGATGGGCACATTGGTGATGGGAGATGTGCACAGGTGGTTGAATGGGTGTGGAAGCACTGTAGAACCAAGTCTAAAGCATGGGCATCTTCTAACTGTATGTCTAAAGGTGGTGAGATAAAATAATTTAAAAAGTAATAACAACTGCTGAAGAAAGTATTAGTGATCTCGAAGATGAGATGCAGACATTATAGACAACAGCGAACATGGAAAGAGAATGAACAGAACACAAGAAATAATCGAGATGAAGTGAAAAGGAAAACATAAGGATCATTGGCATCCCAGAGGGGCAGGAAGATTACCCTGATGAAGAAGCAACTGTGAAAGCCATCACTGCTGTGAAGTTCCCGGAATTAAAGAGTGCTAGTTCCTAGATTCAGGAGGTGCGAAGGATACTGCCTAAAAGAATCCCAAATAAGAATACTCCAAGGCACATCCTAGTTGTCACTTGTCACTTGTCACTTGTCCTCCCATTGAACATTGATTTGCTCGAGTGGCACCAGTAACATCTCCAAACATACTGTCACATGCTATTGTAGCCCGAGGCCATCTGCTCACTCCAGGAACATAAAGAGCCTCAAACCATTCCATCAATTAATGGGAATGAGGTCTATTATTGTTACAGGTATTTGGCATATCCAATACGACACGGGTAGCTTGCTGGGCTCTGAGGTGCTGGTGGGATACTCTTATAGTTGCCTCTAATTTCGTGCATTTATTGATGAACCGCGCGGCCACCTTGTGATCAGCTGTTCTGCTGGGTGGAGCTCTGTTGAGTAGGGAGTCTGGATGTGGAAAATGGTAGCCCTCATGGTGTGGGGGGTTCCTCTGGCTTCCTGCGAGGCTCTGCTGGGGTGGCGGGCCAGGGCTAGAACCCACCTCCCCTCCAAGGCACCTGATGATCAGCTGGGCACAGGGAGAGCCAGTAGCAGCTGTGTGTATGTGAATTTCTGGATCAGGAATACCTGGGCCACCTCTGATTCCCACTCATCAGAGCTCCACCCAGCAGAGGAGGTGATCACAAGCCCAGCTCATCAGAGTCCCACCCTGCAGCAATCTTTTTCAAGCCCTTCCCAGATTCTGAAACATAGACAAATAAAATAACTAAACTAGCATTCACCTCCAGAAATTCATGACAAAAACCATAGTTAGAGATAGAATACTGAAAGTAGAAAGAGCAAAGAAGAAAATCACATACAAAGGAGCATTCCCTAAGATTCTCAGCACTTTTCAGACGAAACACTCAAGCCAGAAGAAAATGTTGGGATATCGTGAAAAATCTCAAGCAAACAAAGGCTTCACCAAGAATTTTTTACTCAGCTAGACTCACATTCAGATTTGAGGAAAAGATACAAAACTTCATGGGCAAACAACAGGTCAGGAACTTGTCAGGACTCAAAACCAAATTTAAAGGAAGGACTGGAGGAACTACTATAACATAAGACAAACCCCTAAAGCACAACAACCTTATTCAGGAAGATGACACAAAATCCATGACAATAATCTCTCTAGTCAATAGTCTAAATTCACCAAACAAGAGACATAGAGTGGCAAAATGGATTAAAATACTGACTCCAACATCGTGCTGCATACAAGAAATGCGTCTGAACAATCAGAGCAAACAGACTCAAAGTCAAAGGGAGAAAACACAATTCTCCAAGCAAACAACTCCTCCAAAAAACACCGTGTGGCCATACTAGTATCTGACAGCATAGACTTCAGACAGACTGCAAAAGGTCAGAAGGTGTTGGGTGACATGACCTACTTTAAGCTCCAGCTACACTTAACTAGCAGTCTCTCCCAGCTCAGTTAGGGTGGCTTTGAATTGCTCTGGCACTTGTAAAGTCAAAAGGCCCAACTGAAGTGCTGCCTATCAATAGAGTTGTTTACCTGCATTCATCTCAATATATCCCAGCCCAAGATGGACCTGGCTGGGAAGTATTGGCGGATTTCTAACTATAAAATAAGCAGAGAGAAATGAGAAGGGCCTTTGCCATTTTTGGCTTCCCTTGACTTCTGCTTCTCCAACCTTTCTGTTTTCTGCTGGGCTTCAACACGTGGTGGCAGCCATCTTGGCCTACACGTGGCCGAGGCCCAGCCGGAACCCAGAGTCTAGGGATTTTCCTGTTCTCGGATTGTATATCAGAACCTGTGATAGTAAAGCATGTTAAAACTGCACCAATTTTTGAGCTTTCATCCCTCTCCGCCGGCTGTGCATGTAGAAGGGAACTTGTTGCCTGCAATTGTTGGGAACCACAACAGCTCTGCAACAGGGGGGACAGTGAATACTACTTCTTAATAATAAATGGATATGCATATCAGTTAGAAATCACTCTCCTTGGGACATGGAGACTATCATGCTGAGTGAAATTAGTCAGAAGGAAAAGGACAGATATAGAATGACTGCATTCATTAATACGACATAAATAGATACCAGTGTTTTACTAAATGTGGGAAATGGTAATGGCAGATTAAGACTCACCATTGAATATACACAAAGAGACTTAAGTGATAAACTCTAAATACCTGCAGGGCTAGCCACAATGTGTAAAATAAGAGGCAGACAGATGCAGAGACAGAGAGAGAGACAGAGAGAGAAAGAGAGGAAACTGGGGTACCTGCTATTAAGGCAGCATGGGGGTGGGCAGGGGGGGGTGGGGTACATTGGTGGTGGAAATGGGGCACTGGTGGAGGGATGGGTGCTGGTATACTGTATTACCAAGAACCAATTATGATCACCTTTGTAATTGTATGTTTCACTGTGGTATAATAAAAAATTTAAAAAAAAAAAAGAAATCACTCTCCTTAATATATATATATGCACCCAACAAAGGGGTCAACAAAATCCTTAAACATCTGCTAAGACTTCAAACATGACAGTGACAGTAAAAAATTGTAGTTGGAGATTTCATTGCTGCTCTATCAACACTTCATAGATCGACGAGTCTGAAAATCACCAAAAAAACTTCTGACGCTGAAGGAAGAAATGGAGAAAAGAGGCCTGCTACATGTATACAGGGCTCTTCATCCCCAAAAAGTCGAATATACATTCCTCTCTGGCGCACATTGAACATTCTCCAAAATATACATCCATAAAATCAAGAAGATAGAAATTGTGTCAACTATCTTTTCAGATCATGATGCACTGGAAATGGAAGTTAACCACACACAAAACAGAGAGTCAAAGCAAGCACCTGGAAACTGAATAACTCACTGCTGAACAACCAATGAGTCATAGCAGAAATCAAAGGAGAAATTCAAAGATTTCCCAAAACAAATGAAAATGGACATGGATTCTAAACACTTGTGAGATACAGTGAAAGCAGTGTTAAGAGAGAAAGTTCATAGCTCTGCAAGCTTTTATTAGGAAAAAGGAAAGGGCCCACATCAATAACCCGACCTCACAACTCAAAACATTAGCAAAAGACCAACAAAAAGAGCACAATGCAGGCAGAAGAAAGGAAATAATAAAACTTATGAAGAAATCAATGAGCTGGAAGCCCAAAAAACAATCCAAAAGATGAATGAAACCGAGAGCTGTTCTTTGGAAAAGAAATAAACAAGATCGACAAACCACTTCCAAGATTGTATGGAAAGGGGAAAGAGAGAACACATAAGTAGAATCAGAAATGAAAAGGGGGACATCACAACAGAAACCATAGAAATCCAAAAGACATCAGAGACTACTTTGAGAGTCTGCATGTCACGGAATATGAGAATCTGGAACAAATGACAAAAACCCGAGTCCTATAACCTCCCACAGCTGAAAAAAGAAGACCTGCAAACCTGAATAAGCCAATAGCTGAGGAAGAAATCGAAACAGTCATTAACAGTCTGCCCAAACACAAAAGCCTAGGACCAGATGGATTCACTAGTTAATTCTTCCAACCTTTAAGGATGACCTAATGCCAGTCCTTTTCAAGCTCTTCCAAGGAAATAGAAGAAACAGAAACACTTTCAAATAGCTTCTACAAGGTATATATAACCCTGATACCCAAAGCAGGCGATCCAAAAAGAACAAGTTCTGTTCTTGTTGTTTTGGGACAAGCTGTTCTCAGGGCTTAATTCTGGCACTGTGCTCAGGAGACGGTAGGCAATGCTAGCCATTGAAGCTAGGTTGGCTGTGTACAGCTAAGCTCCCTCTCTCTCTCTCTCTCTCTCTCTCTCTCTCTCTCTCTCTCTCTCTCCCTCCCTCCCTCCCTCCCTCCTCCCCCTCCATGTTTGCTTTTGCAATCCAAAAAGCAAAAATAAATAAATAAATAAATAAATAAAATAAAACCAACTCCATCTAAATTGAGTACCTAGAAGTAGCTAGAGTAGTAAATTACATATAATTTCATAAAATCACATGTAATTTACTATACATCAGAAAACTGCAAGTCTATTAAATATAAGGAAACATTCCGTCACTATAATTCCAACAGAAACCACAGGAGAATCACTCTCGGTTGGGGGGAGGGGGTGTCCAATTTTACAGTGCCCGTGATCGGGAGAATACGGGCTTCCTACAGCCCTTCAGAGGTGACCATACAGCTTGGGGGTGGGGATGGGCAGGATTTGTCTGCAGCCAGCTGAGATCTGGAGCACTATCCTGAGAGTCACTCCTGGAGGTGCTTGGAGGGACCATATTTGTGTGCTGGGATGAACTAGGGTTAGCTGCATGTGAGACAAACCCTTGACTTCCTGTGCTCTCTCTCTCTGGATGTCGGGTTTTGAAAAATCTATTTCATTGATAAAAAATTGTCCTGGAGTGATAATATAGTGGGTCAGGTGTTTGTCTTACACACGGCTGACTGGGGTCAGATACCTGTCTTAGGTTCCCTGAGCAGAGTCAGGAGTGAACCTTAAGCACTTCTGGGTGCAAAAAAAAGTCCATGGAGGGGAGGGAGGGTGGGAGGGAGAGAGAGAAAGAGAGAGAGAGAGAGAGAGCTTAGCTGTACACAGCCAACCTGGCTTCAATGGCTAGCATTGCCTACCGTCTCCTGAGCACAGTGCCAGAATTAAGCCCTGAGCACAGCTTGCCCCAAAAACAACAAGAACAGAACTTGTCCTCAGGTTCCTTAAAAACCCTGAGCAGGTTTTTTAAAATTTTATCTCCTTAAGAGCTAAGTCGGCCGAGCCTGGCAAGCTATCCGTGTTGTATTTGATATGCCAAATACCAGTAACAATTATAGACCTCATTCCGATGACCTGATGGAATGGTTTGAAGCTCTTTATGTTCCTGGAGCAAGAAGGTGCCCTTGGGCTCTACTTGCATGAGACAGGACATATGGAGATGTTACTGGTGCCCGCTTGAGCAAATCGATGATGAACGGGAAGACAGTGATACAGTGATACCCAAAGCAGGCAGAGACAATATATATGTACATATTACATATGCACATATATAAGTACATATTATGACCCCAATATCCAGTAACAATTATAGACCTCATTCCCATGACCTGATGGAATGGTTTGAGGCTCTTTGTGTTCCTGGAGCAAGCAGGTGCCCTTGGGCTCTACTTGGCATGAGACAGGACATGTGGAGATGTTACTGGTGCCCGCTCAAGCAAATCGATGATGAACGGGAAGACAGTGATACAGTGATACTAGCACATGGTGTTTCCAACACAGCAGAGCCTGGCAAGCTACCCATGTCATATTTGATATGCCAAATACCAGTAACAAGTATAGACCTCATTCCCATGACCTGATGGAATGGTTTGAGGCTCTTTATGTTCCTGGAGCAAGCAGATGCCCTTGGGCTCTACTAGCATGTGACAGGACATATGAAGATGTTACTGGTGCCCGCTCAAGCAAATCGATGATCAACGGGAAGACAAGTGACAAGTGATCCAAGGTCAGGTAAAACATATATCAGGATGTCTTGTCAAAGGTGGAAATTATGACAAACATGTGGGAGTAGAGGCTATGTAAGACAGAGAATAGAACAGTTTGCTAATAATGTCGAAAGTGCTAATAACCTAAAACTGAGCATTAAATACAGGCAAAAAGATACACATGACAACCTCTTGATGGATGCAACATAATCCTCAATGTGGAAGGGAAAGGGTTAGAAAGAGAAAGAAATTAAAAAAAAAACCTGCCATAGACCCAGTGGAGGTGAGGAGGGAGAAATCGTCCAAACACTCCTGAAATTCGTATGGAATAATAAACCCCCATGGATAGCTAAAGTAATCCTTGGGAAAAGAAGAAGAAGGGAGGCATCACCTTTCCCTACCTCAAGCTGTACTACAAAGCAATAGCAATTAAAACAAGGTGGTATTGGAATAAAAACAGACATGTAGACCTATGGAATAGAGTTGAGTATCCTGACACCCATAGAATAAGGAATAGAGTTGAGTATCCACCCAGCAGACCAGACTATCACAGCCCGGATCATCCGGCACCCACCCCTGCAACAGTTTTTTTTCAATCCAGCCCAGGTATGCTGAACCAGAGACTCTCAGACATGGGGCAGAGCTTCTCCTTGCTCTCCCTGTGCCCAGCTGCTCATCAGGCGCCCGGGAGGCATGGCGGGTTGTAGCCCTGCCCTGTCACCCCAGCAGAACCTCACAACAAGCCAGACGACCAACCCGACTCCATGGGGGCCGCCATCTTCCAAATCCGGACTTCCCTTTTGTCACAACTCCACCCAGCAGACCAGACTATCACAGCCTGGTTCATCAATATATGCTTTATTCAGAGGTGACTACAAGAGTATGCCACCCGCATGGCAAGCCTGGCAAGCTGCTCATGTCATATTTGATATGCCAAATGCCAGTAACATTTATATTAGGTCGTTCCCATGATCTAATATAATGGTTTGAGGCTCTTTATGTTCCTGGAGCAAGCGGATGCCTTTGGGTTCTACCAGCATGAGACAGGACATATGGAGATATTACTGGTGCCCGCTCTAGCAAATAGATGATGAACGGGAAGATAGTGGTAGTGATAGTGATCCTGACACCCACTCTCAAAGACATGATCAGTTAACCTTTGATAAAGATGCAAAGAGTGCTAACTGGAGTTTGGAAAGCCTCTTCAACAAGTGGTGCTGGAAGGGGCCGGAGCGATAGCCCAGTGGGTAGGGTGTTTGCCTTGCACGCGGCTGGCCTGTGCAGGCCTGGGTTCGATCCCCGCATCCCATATGGTCCCCCGAGCACCGCCAGGAGTGATTCCTGAGTGCAGAGCCAGGAGTAACACCTGAGTGTTGCCAGGTGTGACCCAAAAAGCAAAAAAAAAACAAAAAAACAAGTGGTGCTGGGAAAGTTGGACGGCTATATGTTAAAAAAATGAATTGGTCCATAAAGTACATTGAAGAAAATATAGGAAAAACCCTCCACGACATTGAAGCTAAAGGCATCTTCAAAGGTGAAACATCACTAACAAAGCAACTAGAAGAAAAGATAAACATATGGGACTACATGAAACTGAAAAGCTTCTGCACCTCAAAAGAAACAGTGACTAAGATACAAAAGCAGTCCACAGAATGGAAAAGAATATTCACCCAATACCCATCTGATAAGGGGTTGATATCCAGGATATATCAGGCACTGGTGGAACTTTACAAGAAGAAAACAACCCCATCAAAAAATGGGGAGAAGAAATGAACAGAAACTTCAGCAAGGAAGAAATTCGAATGGCCAAAAAACATATGAAAAAATGCTCATCATCACTAATCATCAGAGAGATGCAAATCAAAACAACAATGAGATACCACTTTACACCACAGAGACTGGCACATATTCAAAAGAGCAAGAACAACAAGTGCTGGCGTGGATGTGGGGAAAAGGGGACACTCATCCATTGTTGGTGGGAATGCCGGCTGGTACAGCCTTTCTGGAAAACAATATGGACTTTCCTCCAAAGACTAGAAATTGAACTCCCATTTGACCCAGCCATACCACTCCTGGGAATCTACTCTGGGAAACCAAAAATACGCAGCGGAAACACCATCCCTACTTTTATGTTCATAGCAGCATTATTCACAATAGCCAGAATCTGGAAGCAACCAGAGTGCCCGAAAATCGATGACTGGATAAAGAAGCTTTGGTACATCTACACAATGGAATACTATGCAGCTGTTAGGAAAAAATGAAGTTATAAAATTTGCCTATAAATGGATGGACATGGAGAAGATTATGTTGAGCGAAATTAGCCAGAAGGAGAGAGACAGATACAGAATGACTGCATTTATTTGCATGGCATAAATATATATGTACATATTATGATACCAATATCCAAGGTCGAGTGAAACATATATCAGGAGGTCTTGTCAAAGGTGGAAATTATCACAAACGTGTGGGAGTCAGGAGTTAGGTAAGACAGAAAATGGAACAGTGTGCTAATAATTGTCGAGGGTACTAATGCCAACCTAGAACTGAGCATTAAATAGAGACAAAAGGATACACATGACAACCTTTTAATGTATGTTCTGTAATCCATAGTCTGGAAGGGAAGGAAAAGAGAAAGAGAGAAAGGGAAAGAAATAAAGAACCTGCCATGGAGGTGGGCTGGGGAAGGGGGAGGGAACCGGGACGTTGGTGGTGGGAGATGGGCACTGGTGGAGGGGCGGGTGCTGGAACACTTTATGACCAAAACCCAAATATGAACTTTTTAATTGTATACCCTTTTTATTTTTATATCTCACGGTGATATAATAAAATACTTAACAAATGAATTGGACCTGTGTCTAACACCTTGCACAAAAATCATATCAAAATGGATTTAAGATCTCAATATCAGACCTGAACATTGAAGAAAAAATAGGGAAAAAACTCTCTACTGATTGGAAGATCCTAGAGCCCTGTAACCTGAGCGCACCTAGGCAACGTTAACCTCTACTCTAGTGCCCAAATCCTTCCCTGCTCAGCTTGGACGACAGCCACAACTGACATTGGGGAGAATTTGGGCTATTGCGGAGAGACATGGCCATCCACGGTCAGAGTCAGAGTCCTGGGTCTGAGCCCCGAGCCCCCATTCCAGTACCACAGGGTACCCTTTAGAGGTGGTGCTAAAGGAAGCGATACCAGGACCTTCAGGTAGGTGCTGGGGCCAGAGAAAGTTAGGAGGCTGAGGTGATGGGAGAAGTGGGGAGACACAGAGACCAGGAGGAACAGCATGGGGTGTCTGGCTGGGATGTGGGGTACAGGTTGACAGACGGCACAGGAGGGAGAGCCTGGTTATCGGAGGGGAGGGAGAAATAGGGGTTCCCCCTCTGAGTCCTCAGGGAGATTTCTAAACAGAGGTGATTAGAGGCCATATGGGTGTGAACCCACAAGATGGGTGGGAGGAGTAGGTGAAGGAAGGAGAAGCCTGGGGAATGGGGCTACTCTGAGATCACGGGCCCATGAGGAATTTCTGGGCATGAGTCTGGCCTCTCCCACAGTGCGCTGGGGAGAACTCAGACCCTGGACGATTGCTGGATCCTGGAAGCGGAAGAGGGAGCAAACGCCTACGAGCAGAAGGAGGAGGAGTTGGAAGAGGATAGGAAGAGGAGGACGAGGAGCCCCATGGAGCACTGGACATCCTGATCTAAGCAGGTGCCCCATGTCAAGGCCAGAAAGGAGGAGGATGTGGTCATTGCAGAGGCTAGAGGAGGAGCAGGAGGAGTCAAAGGAGGAGGAGGAGGAGGAGGAGGAGGAGCAAGAGGAGCAGGAGGTGCTGGAGGAGAAGAAGCAGAAGAAGTCGGAGGAGGGCATGAGAAAGAGCAGAAGGAGGAGCTGGAGGTGGAGGAGAAGAGAAATAGGAGGAGCAGGAGAAGGTGGAAGAGGAGGAGAAGGTTGAGGAGGAGGGGGAGGAGGATGTGCTGGAGGAGAAGGAGCAGGAAAAAGTGGTGGAGGAGGAAGAGGAGGAGGAGGAGGAGGAGGAGCAGGAGCCAGAGGAGCAGGAGGAGGAATCTCAGCAGGAGGAACAAGAAAAAAGGGGGACACAGTCACAGAGGGCATCAGCCACACCCCGGACTCGGGGAGCTGTTAGAGGCCAAGGGAAAAGTCTCTGGAGGAGGAGCAGGAGGAGGAGGAGCAGTCATGTGGGCTGCACAGGAAGAGGTGGCGACAGGAGAGCGAAGTGCTCCCCGAGCACCACAAAGTCTTCTGCAAGCTATTAGCTAGGAGCCCTGGACCTGAGTCCCTGACATTTACACAGGGGGCATCCCAGATGTGGTGTAACTTGGGGGCGCCAAGAGGGTCCCTGTGGTTTGGAACCCCTGCAGATATCACTGGGGACCTGAATATGGCTACCTTGCAGTATGCTCCCAGTGCCTGGACTGAGGCCACCCAGGAGGCGACCCTGTCGCCTATTCCCACCCAGTGCCTCACGCTGATGATGTGTGGGCTATGCTGGGTTCAGTGCCGCTTATCCTGACTGTGGAGAGCAACCCTGTCCTTCCAGCTGGGAGAGAGCTCCAGGGAGAGGAAGGCTGTGAATTTGAGGTTCCACAACCCCGTCTTCCTACAGATGACCCTGTAGTGAGAAGATTCCTGGCTTGGGACAAACACCTTATGGTCTCTGACAAGGTACGCTGGGGATCCCCAGGCCACAGTCCTTGGGAGGTCGGCTCCATCTCTCTGCCTTGGGGTGCATGCCAAGCTCACCCCTGCATGGGCACCTTTATCTTTGCACTTTGAGGACTACGTGTGAGACTAGTAGGACACGGGCAAGGGAGGCCTGGTCCTTGAGCGTGGTGTGGGCACTGTGTTGCCATCCAGTGGGGCATGCATAGTGCTCTCTCTCCTCTGCCAACTCCTGGAGCATGGGCACCTCAGTCCCCCTGAGCCAAATCTGTGGATGTTCCTCTCCTCTGACTCAGCAAAGACTCGCACTGTGCTCAATTTTCATGCTGCTGCCTGGATTTTGAATATGAATGCTGCACCTCCCCTCACCACTGACCCCAGGTGACCCATCCCTATGTTTCCCCCTAGTATCAGCTGGCCATGGTTATCGCCCACTTCAGTCGCTGTGACCTCTTTGCTGGCAGATCCGGCGCATTCACTTCTTCCTGGCCCTGTGAGTACCAACTCAGGGAGCCCCAGCTCAGCAACACAACACTGTAAACCCTTCGGCCTCCCTCCACCCAAGGATTTCTCTGCAGTGTCTCCTTGATAGAACGGGGTGGGTGTGAATCCTAGTGGGGCTCCTGGAATAGCACCGCCAGGCAAACACTCTGGGCGCCTCTGACCACTGAGCGCTGTGTCCAAAGCTTCCTGGCTAGCAATATGGAGAAGGACAACCAGGCGCCTAAGCAGAGCATCTTCTCCTACCTATATGGCCACAGCCGCCAGCAGAGGGCCCCAGTTCCACCAGCTTTGGCTCCAGCTGCTGCGTTCCATGGGCTGGGGACGCAGGTGACTCGTGAGGAGTGCAAGCAGGTGGGGCCACCAAGGGGCTCAGTGAGGGCTGGCATGGGCTGGAGTGTCCGAGTGGAGTCAGCAACACAATACAGGCCACGTATGTTTCCACAGCTCCAAGCCTATGAGCCTGAGCTGTGGGTGTGGGGCCGAGACCGCACCAGCCAAAAAAGAACCAAGGGCGTGGCCTGAGAGAGGTAAGTGAGGCCGTGGGGTGCAGATCAGATCCTGTCTGTCGGGGAAGTCCTGGAGCTGGTGCCTTAGCTCAACTCCTCTTGCCATAGCCCCTCAGCCCAGTTTTATGGGCCCCCAGCAGTCTCATGTTCCCTTCCCTGGACGGGATGGACAGTCGGGGAGGAGGCCAGCTAGACCCCAGGAGGTCTTGTCCCTGGCATTGAGATCATCCTGTCCATGGTCTGTATACAGGTCCTGTGCCGAGCCCAATGGCCAGATGTGAGGCTTGGAGGAGCAGAGATGGGTGCTGGGCTCAGGGCAAGGGAAGGCGTGCATTTCCCCCAGACTCTGTAGTGATTCGTTTCCATCTGTGCAGGGCCTGCCCGTGCCTGGAACATCACCAACAGGATTGTCAGCATCAGATCCACCAGGCACTAAAAATTGTCCCAGAAGCATAAAGGGATTCACCTGGAAGCAGCCTATGAGCTTTTAGTTATATGTGAACACCCGCAAAAACTGACCCCCCATACCAGCAAGAGCTGCTCCTTCTCCCACTCCCCTCCAGATCAACAGCCAAGAGATACCACCCAGCGAAAAGCCCTTCCTGGCTCTACCTGACAGCAGTCACCTATGTGCACCATCGAAGCAGGTCGCAGAATGTTCTCTAGAAGGGGATGTAGCATCATGGCCAGCAGCACGTTAAGACTTATGTACATTCTGGGGAGCCTAGGAAAAGGCATCCAAAAAATCCATTTTCTTATATGTTCCATGACCTTGAAATAAATCCCCAATTTTAGAGCACGTCCCTGAGGTTACCTTCCTGAAGGGGAGACCATATGGTCTATGCTTGGACCATACAC
>JAJIBD010001061.1:0-37220 GCA_021461705.1 Cryptotis parvus | reverse complement strand
AATGATTTTCTGACAGTAAAGGGCAGAAAGGGAATATTTTATACTATTCTTGTAACAATATTCAAGGCCACTGAGATATTTTTAGTTGCTATAAACTTCCATAGAATTAGAGGACAGAGGGAGCAAATTTCTTTATATTCCAGATTATACTTCTCATTTCTGTAACTACATTGGGGTAAACTTATCTTTGGAGGAGTTAAAAACTGTGAAAATTATTGAGTCTGATATGAAATTATATGTTTAATTTTCCCACTGTAAGTGCAAATTTTCTCAGAATGTTTCACTTAACTTTTTAATAAAAATTGCTATATGTTAAAGTAATATTGATGTAATATTACATTATTGATGTAATATTCCATTATAACACAAGTTCTAGGCAGTTACAAATCAAATCTCTGTGTAAATATTAAATTTTCCACATTTGGACTTCCCTCTTGTCAGAACTCCACCCAGCACACCAGCCCATCACAACCTGGCTCGCATGAGCCGCTTGCAGCCGCGGTTCATCAATAATGCTTTATTTGGAGGTAACTGCAATTGCATGCCTCCCGCACAGCAAGCCTAGCAAGCTGCTCGTGTTGTATTTGATATGCCAAATACCAGTAACAATTATATTAGGTCATTCCCATGACCTAATATAATAGTTTGAGCTCTTTATGTTCCTGTGGCAAGCCGATGCCCTTGGCTCTACTGGTATGAGACAGGACATATGGAGATATTACTGGTGCCCACTCTAGCAAATAGATGATATACGGGAAGATCGTGATCGTGATCGTGAAATATTAAATTTACCAGTGAGAGTCCAATTTTATGAGTGAATAAAAGTGTAGTCAAGAAAAATTATTTTCTGGAGTTGGGTAGAAAGACTAGGGACTAGTACACAGAAACAGTTGTTTTCTGGAGTTGGGTTAAAGACCAGGTAATAGTGCACAAGACCTGCACTCCTGTACCTTTCCTAGCAGCACATACAGTCTCACACGCAATGTTAGGAGTGAGAGATCCTGAGTCCTCAGTTGAGAGCAAGCCTTGATGACAGCAGGTGGGTCTCCAAAACCAAAAAATCAGATAAACAAAGTCATAGTTATGTGATGGAAAATATATTAATAACACCTTGTTGAGTGTGATAAGAATGGATAAATCCTATGTCCTAACCACAGTATCATGATTTCTAAGTATGGTGTCATGTTATGGGGCAGAATTAGTTTAGATACATAAAATATCTTAAAGCATGTTCGTATCTCCCTAACTTTCCCTCTGAACTCTCTACTGAGTTGTTTGTCTCATCAGCACTGAATATCAAACTCAGTTTACATTCATGTTAGGCATGAGCTTTAACACTGAGTCCCAACCTCAAACTCAACCAAATTATTAACATCACTGACATGACTGTTAAAAGAGCGATGATGATGGAGCAAAGGTCGTGCAACATAAGACAACAACCCATTTGACAGTATCAGAAAGAAAAGATGAAAAAGAAAACTTGGCTGAAAACAATTATACAGAAAAATAGAGGGGAAATCACATATCAAGAGATGAGATTTTGATTACTACTTATGTGCCACATTTTTTGACACTTGAATATTATCATGGAATAAATAAAGTCTGATTTGATGGGAGCAAAAATTTTCCCTCTTTAACATGTTTATATTTCATTAACTTCATGGATGAAATAATCAGATTTTCCTTTCTCAGTTATTTTTCTGTCAACATCTGTAAAATGTCAAGAGTATATTAGATGTTAATAAAGTTTAGACTATGATAGATAAAGTTTGTCAAATTAAGAAACGCCTGAGACAATTTATCATGTTGTGCTCAATTTATCGCGTTGTGCTAAATATTACTCTCAGGGTAATTCTTCAGTGTTGAAAAAAATATTAGGCTTAGGAAGAGTATTTTACTTTTCCTAGGCATGACTTAAACATGTGATTAAAAATACAAACACAGATTATTTCCAATGGATAAAAATTAAGACAAAATTCATGAAGACGTGTGGTATAGCCTAGAGTTAAAATATAGGTTGAACTGTAACACAGACATAGATATTCTCACAACAAGCTTTATTAATAATTTCAATGAAATTGTAAAGAAACAAGAGAACTTTTCTGTCTCTGAGGAATCAAGTTTGATTCACACAACTTTGAAGTGTATTCCATTAGGGACCCTTTGAAACATGATATGACACTAAAAGGAGAGAATTTTATACAACTGTAGTGGCCATTGAAAATAAAAGCCATGTTAGTTTCAAAACTTTCTTATATGCTCTGTCAAGATCATGAGGCATCCGGGAGGGAAGGTGGATTCTTGCCCTGGCCCACCATCCCTATAGAGCCTCACAAGAAGCCAGAGGAACACCCACACCATGAGGGCTTCCATTTTCAACATCTGGACTCCACAGCTCGTCAGATGATCTCTCCCTGTTGCAGACATCAGTAAATGCACACAATGATAGTCTATACTGAGAGTATACCAACCACACTGCAGAGCCTGGCAAGCTACCCGTGTCGTATTTGATATGCAAAGACCAGTAACAATTATAGACCTCATTCCCATGACCTGAAGGATTGGTTTGAGACTCTTTGTGTTCCTGGAATAAGCAGATGCCCTTGGGCTACTCTAGCATGAGACAGGATGTATGGAGATGTTACTGGGTTCCCTCTCGAGCAAGGAGATGAAGAATGGGAAGACAAGTGATACAAGTGATGCTATGTCAAATAGTAAAATTCTTACTTTTCTATGCTTCAGTCAGTTTTCAATGAGGTGTATTTAATAAATCAATAATTTCTCTATTATTAAACACACACAAACACACACATGCACACACACACGCACAACAGGCATGTCTTCCTAAAAAGGACTCATGGATAGAGATTTACACTTTCTAATAATCAATATCATGAGATATATTTATAGGTAAACTTAGTTCACTATCACTATCTTCCCGTTAATCATCTATTTGCTAGAGCGAGCACCAGTAATATCTCCATATGTCCTGATTCATGCTAGTAGAATCCAAAGGTATCCGCTTGCTCCAGGAACATAAAGAGCCTCAAACCATTATATTATGTCACAGGAATGACCTAATATAAATGTTACTGGCATTTGGCATATAAAATACTACATGAGCAGCTTGCCAGGCTTGCCGTGCGGGTGGCATACTGTTGTAGTCACCTCTAAATAAAGCATATATTTATGAACCGTGCGGCCGCTAGTGGCTGCACGAGCCGGCTGTGATAGTCTGGTCTGCTGGGTGGAGTTGTGACGAGAGGGAAGTCCAGATGTGGAAAATGGGGGGCCCCATGGAATATGGGAGGGTTGTCTGGGTTGCTATTATTTATCGCAACTTAGTTGCTATTATTAATTTCGTCCATCTAACTTGGAAAGAGTTATAGACTTATCAGCTATTATCCCTGGGGATGGGAATGCAGACAAAGGCTCTTGCCTGACACCACTCACATTCTGGGTGATCCCTGAATACAGAGTCTGGGGAAACCCCTTTGCACAGTTAGGTATAGCCCCAACAGAACAACAAGAACTTTTCTCGCATTACTGTTTCAACTATTGAAATCAGTTCAATAAATGAATATCAAGTCAGTCTATGTATCAAGCATCTTTGACTTTCTGTTTCCCTACTCTAACGTTTCAATGAAATTGCCATGGAAAATGTTATACTAGCAATTCATTTTATCCAGCACCAGCTAGTCCTTCATTGCTATGGAATGATCCTATGCCAAAAACTAGGTTCATATCTAAATGCCAACTGTGACTTTCTAATTTACAAATAAATTCACTTTTTCTTGGTTATTATCCTTTTCAACCTTGCCTCTGAGGAAAAAAATAGTGTTTCTTGAATATATTATATCTTAAAATACGCTCTGTTTGTCTGGAACTCATTCCATCAAGTGCCAAATTTCTACTTTTAACATCTCATTCTATTGCTAGAATGTTTACTTTCCATTTTTTCTGTCACCTATCTCCAATACTTAACATTTATGAGCAAAGTGAGGAAAACAAAGTTTCTAGCTACAGGTTGTGATGACACTCTTGTTTCTCTGTTATTCCCTTACTACTTTCCCTTTGCATGTAAGTAAAACTCCGAGAAGTATTGTCTTTACTTTGTTTTATTTAATTAATCTATTTTTCAGTTATTCAGAGAGTAACTTGAATCTAAATATTGATTCACTTCTCATTATATGTACATCTTCTGGCAAGAAAGTGTGAGGAACAGGAAACCATCTTCAGAATCAAATTTCAATAAGTTCTATTTGTAAGATTCTCTTCATTACTGTGTGCTCTTTAATCCCAGAAAACAAGGATCAGATGGCTTCTTTCTCGTTCTTTCTTATAAGCACTTAAATTACCTCATTTCTGATCAGTAGACACCATTTTCTCCTCTTGTGCTTTTGATAATTCAATATTTTGATCACTTATTCATTACCTACTGAAATTATCTATTTTACTCCATGCCTTCTTTATGACACCAAAATCAATTTTTATAGTTAATTTTACTAAAACACTCAACAAAAAAATAAAAGTTCAGCCATTACTTTCTCATTTTCACAAAAAATCTACACACATCCAGATAAAGTTTATTATTTGGGTTATTTTCAATGTTTACAATATAATAACTGCTTTGACAATAATAACTAGTCAAACTAAGCTCTCATTTTAGTGAAATATTTAGAAAATACTAGTAGAAAGGTTAAAAATATACATTTCAGATAAAAGAAAAAACTGCAAGGAATTATATTCTATTGCTATACCTTCTATGATTTTTGTTGTTATTATTAAGGAATAAAGAATATTTTTTGCATTGTCTTTATTTGTGAAAATCATTTTTAACACTTCTGAATAAGTCTTTCAATAATGTTCAAATTAATAAAAAAGATAATGTGGACATTGGTCATTTTACTCATCTACTGGCAATTGATGTTTTTTTCCCAAGAAACACTTTAGCCTGTAAAGTGCAAACATAAGTTCTCTACTTTCTACTGATTATTAAGTTCAAGTTTTTATTTAGTACTGAGTGCTACTAGATAAAGACATTTAATTATATATTTTCACAAGTGTTTAAACAATATATCATTAGAGTAGAGAAAACTTCCTCCTCCATTCAATTCTGCTGAGATATGCAACTATTCCCGGAATTAATTACAAAATAAAGCAATCACATTTTCCAATAGCAAACTAAATCAGAGTACATTAATGGTTTAGAGTAAACCATTTTCACTTTTAGAAAGCAAGCAATGGCTTCACATGTGAAATGTGTACTGAAAATATGCTGGATACATTGTGTTCATGGACTCAAGCAGTTTATGACATATAAACCATTACAGGGGATTAGGCTAAGATATTTCATTGTTCTTCTTTTTCGTTACCTATATTCTTAAAGAGCATTTACTCCTGGCTCTGTGTTTGAGGATCATTCATGATGTCATGTGGGGAACCATATGCCACACTTGGAATCCTTCCTGGTGAGCCACATGCAAGGCAAGCCATTATATCCTACAATATATATTATATAACAAACCACATAAGAAGAGTAATCTAATTCACATTAGACAATATGGAATAATGTTAAGGAAACAAAAAATATAGTGTATGACTTAAAATGATTAAATCTGTATGGGTTCTAGTTATAATCCTTTCTTATGCATCACCTTTGAAAGGTTATTCTTTGGCCATTTTTAAAAATTTACCTAAAGATATGAGCCTATGTCTGATAGATTGCAATATTTCAGGTATTTTAAAATTTTATCATAAAACTAATTTTCAAATGGCGAGAAATATTATTGCTGATATTAATTTGCATATACTTGCATGTTTATATAAAATTTGGAGCATGCGTACTACAGTATAAGGTTATTACTATACTAGATCATTTCATAAATCCATGACTATCTTTAATTCACGGTATCAGAAACAGAAAATGAAAGACTTCTAATGAATTAGATTCCAATGTTTCCTGCCTTCATAATCTAAGGTACACATTACTGAACTATATAAATGGTTAGGTCAGTAAAATATTCTAAATGCTGAAAAATTTTTCCATATAAATTTGGTTTTCCTTCCCATGATGTAAGTACTGAAACATTTGTAATCTACGATAATGAGCTGCAAAACAATGTAATGAACTTATAACTTACCTGTATGACTTGTATTTTTTTTTATTTTCATTGATTTTGTATTTCCCAACTTAATATTCTTCCTTTTTAAAAATTATTGAGATGCAGTGATTTACAGTACTATTAACAATCAATTTCATTTTGTTTTAGATTATTTTTCTTTATGTCATTTTTTCTTTAAAATTATTTTATTAATGCTCAATGTCATTTTATTAATGACAAAGTTATTCATAGTTGGGATTTTTTGATATATAACAGGTATTACCAATCTCAGATAAAATGGGAACAACCATGGTGGTGGGGACGTGGTGGAAAAGGAACTCTAGTCTATTGGTGGGATGTGGTCTTGTTCAACTCGTATAGAAAACAGTCAACGAAGCTCTCAGTAAACTTAAAATTAAAGAAAGTTATGGCCCAGCATTCTACTTTTCAGTATTTACCCTCCAGGACAGAAAACTATTCATTCAAAAGGATGTAAATGCACAGCCATTTATTGCTCCCATTTGCCCAACAATACCACAACTGGGACCAAATCCTGGAGACCCAAACAACCCACTGCAGAAACACTATCTGCACCACTATATTCATAGCAGCTCTATTCACAATAGAAAGAATCTGGAAACAACATGAGTGTCCTAGAACAGAGGACTGAAACATCTGGACAATGAAATATGATGCAGCTGTCAGAAAAGATGAAATCATGAAATTTACCTGCAACTGGATGGACATGGAGGTTATCATGTTGAGTGCCATTAGTTAGAAGGAAAAGAAAAGACATAGAATGATTGTATCCATTAATGGGATATAAATATATACCAGTGTTCTACTAATTATGGAAAACGGTAATGCCAGATTAGAACTCAGCATTGAATATACACAAAGAGATATACATGATAAACCCTAAATGTCTGTAGGGCTAGCCACAATGTGTAAGAGAAGAGACAGAGAGACAGACAGACAGACAGACAGAAAGAGACAAAGAGAGAGAAAGAGAGAGAGAAGTAAAGGAAAAGTGCCTGCTATAGAGGCAGGCTGGGGAGGTGGAAAGGAATTTGGGGGCATTGGTGGTGGGAAATGGGCACTGGTGGAGGGATGGGTACTGAACACTGTATGACTGAAACCGAATCATGAATATCTTTGTAATTATGTATCTCACAGTGGTATAATAAAATAAAATAAAATAAAAAACATTTAAATCAATAAAAATTTAACTTAAAATCCCCTATCCAGATTCATCCATGTTGCAGCTATTTGTCTGATTTCATCATTCCTCAAACTGTGTGGTACTCCATTGTGTATATGCAACATCATTTTGTGATCCATGGATATGTTGTTGGATTCCAAGTGATTCCAAATCTTAGCTTTTGTGCCGAATGCTGCACTGAATGTCTTCCTTGAGGAATTTTCTGCTCTTATACTCTCATTTTTTATGGAATTGGAAATCTCATTTTTTTAAAGAAAAATTCCTACTTGACTCAGATGGAATTCGATTAATATATTTAAAGATAAAATGGCTCAGAATTTGCTTACATTAATAAAATATTTTATTGAATTTATTAGATAGTTTTATATTGTATTGGGGGGGTGTCAATACACTCCATGAGGGCCTCCATTTTCCACATCCGGACTTCTCTCTCGTCAGACCTCCACCCAGCAGACCAGCCTATGAGCGCCCAGCTCATCGAGTTCCACCCTGCAGCAGTCTTTCTTAAATCCGGCTCAGGTATGCCGGTCCAGAGACTCGCAGACATGGGGCAGAGTTTCTACTGGCTCTCCCTGTGACCAGCTGCTCACGAGGTGCCCGGGAGGGATGGTGGGTTCTAGCCCTGGCCCACCAGCCCAGCAGAGCCTCGCAACAAGCCAGACGACCCACTCCATGAGGGCCTCCATTTTCCACATCCGGACTTCTCTCTCGTCAGACCTCCACCCAGCAGACCAGCCTATCAGCGCCCGGCTCACGCAGCCACAAGCGGCCGCGTGGTTCATCAATAAATGCTGGACTTAGAGATGTCTACAAGAGTATGCTACCTGCACGGCAGAGCCTGGCAAGCTACCCATGTTGTATTTGATATATATGCCAAATACCAGTAACAATTATAGACCTCATTCCGAATGGATTGAGGCTCTTTATGTTCCTGGAGCAAGCAGATGCCTTGGGCTCTACTAGCATGAGACAGGACATATGGAGCTGTTACTGGGGCCCGCTCGAGCAAATCGATGATGAACGGGAAGACAGTGATACAGTGATATTGTATTGAATCTCCAAAAAATGAAATTCCAAAAAAAAAAATGCTGGGCCAGTGCGATAGCCCAGTAGGTAGGGGCGTTTGCCTTGCATGCGGCTGGCCCATGCTGGCCTAGGTTTGATCCCTGGCATCCCATATGGTCCCCAGAGCACAGCTGGGAGTAATGTCTGAGTGCAGAGCCAGGAGTAACCCCTGAGCATCGCCGGTGTGACCCGTAAAGCAAAAAAAAAAAGAGAGAAATGAAATTCAACATTACAATCATGCTACTTTATACAGTAATTATAAGACTTAAATTCACACCTTAACTTTTAAAAATAAACATAAGGCAGTACATGAAACTTAAAAGCTTCTGCACCTCAAAGGAAATGGTGACAGACATTCAAAGACATCCCACAGTTTGGGAGAGACGATTTTCCTAATACCCATCTGATAAGGGATTATCAACTCCTCTGCTCATGATCTATCAGGGCCAACACTGATGGTGGCATCAGACCACATGTGATGACCAGTTATAGCCTGTTCCCTGCAATTCTTATGTAAAACGAGCTGTAGTGGAAAGGACAAAGAGAGAATACTGAATGCAAGATGTCAGGTTCTCAGTCCAGTCACTTGATCATTTGATCACTTGAATCCCGTTATTCATCGATTTGCTCGAGCGGGCACCAAAACATTTCCATTGGACCCTATCACGTGCCAATGTAGCCCAATCGCTTCTGGTTGATTCAGGAATATGAAGAGCCTCAAATCGTTCCTTCAGGGTCTTGACAAGGAAGTCTGACCATCATGTAGCTGGGCGGCCACATGATCTTTTGACATCCCGTGGAATCCAGTTGGTAATGGCTCTAGTCCAGTGGTTGTCTCCAAATCGCATTACATGTCCAGCCCATCTGAATTTCGATGCCTTGGCAAACGAGACAGCATCCCTGATTCTGGAATAGTGATGGAAGTCAGAACTCCAGATTCCCTTCTCTCACTTGAGTGAGGGGTGATATTCCAAGCATAGCTCTTTCGATTCCTCTCTGGGAGACCCGAATAGCATTCTTGCCCCTGCTTTTCGTAGGGCCCAGGTCTCTGAGGCTTATGTTAATGCAGGGAGAAATGTGGAATCAAAGAGATGTGCCCGGAGCCGGAGGTTCTTTTGTCCTTTTAGCTATTTCTTCAATGCCTTTGAAGGTATTCCATGCCACTCTCTTCCTCCTGCGCAGCTCAGTTTTTAGGTCATTCATCATGTTGATTTCTCTAGGTATACATAACTGCTGCATTCAGAGATGTTTTTTCCATTGAGAGTGAATGGGGCCTCTGGAACTAGTTCATTTTTCATACACATAGTTTTCTTTAGATTCAGCTGTAGTCCTATCTTTCCTCATTCTCGGTTGATCAGCCAGCATTTGTGCCGCTTGTCTAATGTTTGGTGTTATTAGAACGATGTCATCAGAGAAGCGGAGGTGGTGTAGTTGCCGACCATCTATCTTCACTCCCATTCCTTCCCATTCTAATAGCTGCATGATGTTCTCGAGGGTGGCGCTGAAGAGTTTTGGTGAAATGGTATCACCCTGTTGAACCCCTCTTTTCACATTAATGATCACTTCTTTGTAGATTGGTGAGATACTGGTGGTGAATCCATAATACAGCTCACGAAGGATCTTGATGTATTGGGTGTGAACACCCTGTTTGGCTTGGGCTTTGATGACTGCTTCAGTCTCCACAGAATCAAAGGCTTTCTGTAAATCAATGAACGTGAGACAGAGCGGCATCTTGTACTCCCTACAAACCTCAATGAGCTTGGTTACTGTGTGGATATGGTTGATCGTGCTGAATCCTTTCTGGAAGCCTGCTTGCTCGCATGGTTGTCCTTCATCTAGTGTTCTGCCAATCCTGTTCAGGATGACTCATGTAAACAGCTTGTAGATGACGGACAACAGGCAGATGGGGCGATAGTTGCCGATGTCGTGAATGTCTCCCTTTTGAACAGTAGCACTGTCCTGCTGGTTTTCCATTGGGAGGGCACCTTGCATTCGGAAAGGTAGCGTGTGAAGTCCAGTCGGACAGGTAGCGTGTGAAGTCCAGTCACCTCATACAATGCTGTTCGCCCACCAAGAGTGATCCCTGAGCATCGAGCCAGGACAAAGCTCTGAGAAGAGCCAGGTGAGGCCCAGAATCCATAAAGCGGAATTTCAAAAAGTAAATAAAATGGTTTGAGAGTCATTTTCCCTGCAAGCCACTGACTGAGTTCAATCGCCAAAACCAGGCGAAGATCCCTGAACACTGAGAGGAGGATCTTCCGGCCATAGGGTCCGAAGCAAGCCATGAGAACATCCAGCCACAGGGCCTGAGTAAGCCCTGAGAACACTAAGTGTAGCCCATAAACTTAAAGTAAAATTCAAAAAATAAAACAAATTAAATCCACTGGTCTTAACATATAAAAGCTTATCTGTTGGATTGAGGACCCAAATTTTTTGAAAAGCTTCCAACTATTCTTCAATTGAATATCCATTCCTCCACGAAAAGCTAACTGGGCTATACTGCACATTTCTCCTGGATTTCAACTGCTAGTTAGCATTGACATTATGCTGGTCAGAGAAGCCAGTAATGGGGTGTAAGCAATGACCACCCCACACCTTAGTTTTTGGTCATTTTGCTTGGGTACCTGAGGTCATCCCATACCCCCCCACCCCCACCCAGAGAAGGGAGGCAAGGCCCACCTGGATGTGCTTAGGGTTTACTCCTGGCTCTCTGCTCAGGTATCAAACAGGAAGTGCTCAGAAACTACAATCTGTGCTCAGGATCAATCCCACGTCAGCTGCATGCAAAACAAGTGTCCTGACCTCTGTGCAACTCCTCAGTACTTGAGCTTTTATCGGTTTATCGGTTCAGCTCACTTCATCAGAGCTGATGTCAGCACCTGAGTCAGGCTTTTATGGTGAGTACAAAAGGCTCCTTTTATTCACTTACTCTGAGCAGTGTCTACACATTTTCAACACACACAGGCTCAAACTTTATTGTTATAGATGGGTGGCGAGGGAGGAGAGGGAAAGCTGAAAGGGCAGAGAGAAAATGATATATAGGGAGCAAATTGGACGAGCTCATCTGTCTAAGAAAAATAGAAGGAT
This sequence comes from Cryptotis parvus, assembly GCA_021461705.1. Taxonomy (NCBI): domain Eukaryota; kingdom Metazoa; phylum Chordata; class Mammalia; order Eulipotyphla; family Soricidae; genus Cryptotis; species Cryptotis parvus. The sequence goes on along the minus strand of JAJIBD010001061.1, from coordinate 25,742 downwards.
CCGAATCAAAGAGTTGCGAAAGCTCTAACTCAGATGTCCTCTTGATTTCCTATTCTTAACAAAATCGAGAGGAGAGATGGGTGAGAGAAGCAAATCACAAAAGGACGCAGAAATTCTGCCCAGGCTCATAAACCTGTCAGGTTTGAGATTTGTGCTTTCAGAAGAGAAAAGAGCCATGTGGGTCAGATCATTTCTCTGCAAGTGTAGGAAAATGTTAACCTGTGATCTCAAACTGATGAGAACCTGGTAAGTGGCATGAAACACCCCCCAAACTTAACAGGTCACTCACTTGCATTTAGATTCCCTTCTCTGTCCACTCTGCCTTCAAAACTCCCAGTCACTTGTGTTCTGAATGTCAAAATGTCACCACTTTCTGGTTCTATCGCCGACTCTCAGGTCTTCTTTCTTCTTGCTGAAGACAAAGCCTGGCTCTCTACAGGGGGCCTCAGGTGACACCCTTCTTTCCAGGAAGATTATGTGACAAACTTTCATATTATTAACAATTATGTTTCTCCCCTCATAATGTTTTATCAGTCCATTCAGATTACTACAAAAAGATTCCCAAATCCTTAGTGAATGTAATAGTTATTTCTTGCAATGATTTCCGGGGAGCAGTCCTAAATGTCAGGTTTTATTAACTCAGCATGAGAATGTTTTGATATATAAGCCCTGTGTGCATGATAAAGGCACTTCCTGCTATTCCGTGGTCTATAGCTAGAATTCCTAAAGTTTTACAGCAAGTATCTGAGAATATGGAACTTGGGTCTTGAGCAACAGTGGGAATGGGGAGCAATTTCAAGTCCCTACTCATGCATGGCAAATCAAGACCTGAGAAGGGATCCTAAGATCGGTTTCATCAATTTTACAAATCCTCAAAAACTGCAAAATCCTGTTTGAAAATTTTCAGGATAGTAAACAGGTTCTGACTAAAGCACAACTATAATTCATTTGATATTTTCCATGTTAACAATTTAAAAAATATAGTAATCAGACGACACCTCTGATCTCAAATAGTTTCTAGTTTCGCTTTGACTCTGCTTAGGTATCCTCCTCTTCTTTCAATCATTAAAAAGGGATAAAGAAAGAGAAAACTAGTTGGGAAGAAAAAATGAATCAATGTTAAAGAGGTCTTCCTCACTGAAGCTGTGACCTACATGCCGGGATGTGAGAAATACCGTGTTTGTCTGTGTGTTGGGTGATAGACAGCCCTGTGTTGCTCAGGGATTATTCCTTGGTTAGTGCTCAGGCATCATGCCTCGATGGTATTTAGGGACTATATGTGACGTTTGGGTAGAATTGAGGCTTTTATACCCAAGACATGTGTCCACCCTTTGTACTGTCTCTACTATCACTCTCATAAAAGTATTATTTTCCTCCTAAGAAGAAACTATAAATTTTTCAAATGTTACTGTACATTGATATTTTTTTCTACATAAGGAATATGAGCTTTTCGGTTGAGAATCTCATGATCACTCCATGAATAGAATGTACAAGAAAGTGGAATTTTTGCAGGATCTTAATTTCATTGATCAGGGACTGGGTCTAAGCATAGGATCAACGACAGAAGAGATAAATAAATATTACTAATTAAATATTATCAGCATTAAAATCTTAATAATGTGGTGAACAATCAGGGCACACTAGCATACTATTCTGTACTTTAGGATTTGTCTTTGCGAGTGATAATGACACCGTTGATCTTCAGTGTTTCTTTGGCTGTGGACTGCTGAGGGTGAGCCGACAGGCAGCTGAAAACCAGGGTTTAAGTCCCCTGCAATTGTCCCATGAGGACTAGTGGAGATGCTTTGCATACAGAGGATATAGATTCCCTCTTACTCATCACCATGAGCGACCCCTGAGTAAACACAGATCAGCCTCTGAATCTTACTAGGTGCGTCCTTAGCCCATATTATACACATGCATACACACATACACACATACACATATACAAACATACATACATACATACTTACATGCTTACATACACCCATGCATACACACACAGAGTAACACACACTTGCTGATATTGTTGACGAACAAAGGAAGGAAGGAAAGAAGGAAGAAGAGAAAGAAGGAAAATGACAAAGAAAAGAATTTCTTCTTCCCTAGAATAATACAGCTTGTACAATTCCTTTGAACACAATTCAACACAAATGAGCTTAAAAACTGAGTAGTCCTTTAGAAATTGTAGATTCCTCTGTCAGAACGTGTCCACTGATAGAAACGCATGCGCAAACAATGTATGATGGGCTACATCTCTAAAATTTTATGAAATCTGTTGTCTACAATCTTTAATACATAGACTTTCTTCTGGATCACCTTTAGATTTCTATAAGTTAAAAATATTTGTTACTAGTTTGCAATATATAAAGACATAATTTCAGTTACATGTTATTTATCTTTGCTTAAATTGATTATTTAATATTTATAATCAAGATTGCATCCTTAGGCGCCGGAGGAGAGATAGTTCAGTGGGTAGGGCATTTGCCTTGCACGTGACTGATCTGGGTTCAATCCCCTGCATCCCATATGGTCCCCCAAGCATCTCTAGGAATAATTTATGAGTGCAGAGCCAGGAATAACCCCTGAGCATTGCCAGGTGTGACCCAAAAAAAGCAAAAAAAAAAAAAGAAAAACAAAAAGAATTGCATTCTTACATAGTCTGCTTTTTTGTTGTTAAGTAATTGTGCTTGTAATATCCCAACAATATTAAATTGGCTTCAATTTCAATGTTCATTGCTAACTCAGTCAAATGTAATGTTTTAAAGATGCCAATTATGTCTTCTATGAAGTGGTTACTTCCCAGTGGTTCTAGTAGTTATCCTCATAAAAATCAAGAGGGCTTGTACTCTTTGAATTAGACTGACTCCTGAAGCTTATGCCCAAGGAATCCTGAGGCAATCATCTTCAAAGCCCTTTCTCAGCTGGATGGAAGGTAAGAAACAGCATTTTCAAGAGCTGTGCTCATCCATTCTAATGGACCTAACAAAGTTTCTCTGTAATTTCCAGGGGAATAGGCCAATCAAGTCACGAGTTTAAGCCTCCAGGAAGATAAATTTTTATTTAGCTTAGTCTAGAACCTGCAACACTTTCTCAAAGGAAAAAGAAGTTGCCTCCTAAAGATACTGGAAAAACAATGATTTTGCTTATACTATTATAGATATAATTAGCATAATATAAAACCAATAACCATTATAATAATTAAAATGAAATATAAATCTCTTTACTTTGTCACCTAATATTTTATTTCTTAATTGGACCAATTTTTAATAAAGGTATTAAAATACTTAACTGTTGAAAATGTTTTTCAATCAAGAGCTAATTTATCTTATTTTTAATATGAGCTTTAAAATGTAAAAAAGAAACATTGAAATGGACTGTTTTCGAACAAAAATGATTTTTTAACCGAAAGCCTTCACCTAATTAAAAAAAAGTTCGCTTTTTAAAGTGACATAAATTTATGAATCATGACAATATATATCCAACAGAGCAAAGTCTCAAGCTGTTTTTATCTACAAAGAATATTAATGGATATTATTTTAAATTAAAAAGATTTGTAATGCCTTAAGGAATGGCTCACTGTTGATTTTATTTAAACACTTTTATCAGGTTTAAGAAAATATAAGTTTACATATATCACTCCTATTATTAGTCAAGATAAATATCAATGTGAATAATTTTACTTTCATATAGAGGAATTATATGTAAATTCACTTCTTAAATTTAAGTATTAGACATATTATTGAGGGATAGTGCACAGTGATAGCGACACTGCATGTGTGATCTGGGTTCAATCCCTGATACTCACAAATAAAGTTTTTTGTTCCATGTCCATATGCACTTTGTATTAAAAAGAACAATGTGGAGACTGGAGGTAGAAGAACAAGTAGGATACTGGTCATGCATTTATCCCAGCAATATGTCTGTTCCATACGCAATAGGATTGAATCCTGAGCCTGGAGATGAGAATGAACCAGAGCATTCTGGAAGAAGGAAGGAAGGAAGGAAGGAAGGAAGGAAGGAAGGAAGGAAGGAAGGAAGGAAGGAAGGAAGGAAGGAAGGAAGGAAGGAAGGAAGGAAGGAAGGAAGGAAGGAAGGAAGGAAGGAAGGAAGGAAGGAAGGAAGGAAGGAAGGAAGGAAGGAAGGAAGGAAGGAAGGAAGGAAGGAAGGAAGGAAGGAAGGAAGGAAGGAAGGAAGGAAGGAAGGAAGGAAGGAAGGAAGGAAGGAAGGAAGGAAGAAGGAGGGAGGGAGATGGACTCTTGACATTGTATTTTATTTTTTTTACAGTGATACAGTGATTTTATTTTACGACAGTGTATTTTATTCTTCCTGTCTCTGAGTAAAGACTCTGCTTTCCTGAATATTTGAAGAATGTCACTAGTCAATATAAAATGCTCCATGACAGCAGTTCTCCAAGCACTGAAACGGGAACAGAAAAGGAGAGCCAGAGTCAGTACAAAGAAAACGTTCTCCTAAGTGTGAAGCACAAAACCAGCTTCTCATTTACTTATTCATTCATTCATTCATTCATTCACTCACTCATTTGCATATTTATATATTTATTTATTCATCTATTCATTGATTCATTCATTAATCTATCTAGTTATTTGTTTGTTCGTTCATTCATTCATTCATTTATTCATTCATCCATCCATCCATTTATTTATTTACTTATTTATTTATCTACCTATCTATTTATCTATTTATTTATTCATTTGTTCATTCATTTATTTATCTATCTATTAATTAATTACTCTATTTATTTAGCTATTTTTATTTATTTATTTACTTATTTGTGCATTCATTCATTCATTCATTCACTTACTTATTTGTTTATCTATCTATTTACTTATTTATCTGTCTGCCTCTCTGTCCATTATTTATTTATCTATGTATCTATTTGCTTATTTGTTTATTTATTTATTTATTTATTTATTATTCGCAGAGTGAGGTCACAACAGGTGATGTTCTGGGGTTGTTCTTAGCTCTGCATTTAGGATTTTCTCCTGGCCATGTGACCACATGGGATATAGGGAGATCAAAGCAAGATTAGGATGTGAGCAGGTCAAATACTTCCTATGCTGTGCTGTGGCTCCGGCCCCCACAAAAAACAGCTTCTTATACTTATCTGGCAGGGGAGCTACTGGGGTCATGAAGATTTTCTTTGTGCTAGGCTTGTCCATTGCACTCTGCATGTGCTGACCTCTGCGATTTCTCCAATGTGGAAACCTTGAATGCAGAATTTGTCATAGTGGGGTACTGTAATCACATTTTCCCCTGGTTTACACACACACAAACACACACACACACACAGAGAACTTCTCAGAGCTACCTTCTCAAGTACAGAGCTCTTAGAATTAACTCAATTAAACCCTCCAATGACATCATTTTGAATGTAGCGAACATTTTATATGAAATTATAACAAAATTAAGTACTAAAGGTTAGGATCATCAGTGCCAGAGAGATAGTACACAGGCTACAGAGCATGCCTTGGATGCTGGCACATTAACTAGACCTGATTCCTTCCCTGAGACCAAATATGGTTCCCAGAGCATTGCCTTGAATGATCCCTGAACACACAACCAAGATTAATTCCTCTATTTATGGCCCACTATTTAAGGCACCCTCAAAAATAAGTAATCATAATAAGGTGGTAGATTATTTAGTTAGAGTTTTTTCACTGGGGACAAGAGTGATAGTACACAGGTAGGACATTTGCCTTGTACACAGCCTACCCAGGTTCAATCCACACTCCAATATGGTCCTCCAAGAAAAGCCACTAGTATTTCATGAGGGCAGAGCCAAGAGTAATGTCTGAACATTGCCAGTGTGACTCCCAAAAAGAGAAATATTGCCTTATAAAGTTTACCAGTAGAATTTGGAGTCTCCAACGTCAATTGCTTGCTGACAGTTTTATCAATTTTTCATTTCTTATCAGAAATTTTAGTTGAATAGGAAATGATAAATATACACTGGTTTTTGGATTGAAAGTGGCAGCTTTAGCTGTAATGCAAGAGCTTCTCACACAACACAAGCATGCTATTAATTAAACAAGTGAGGCACTTTATCTTCACAAATTTATTGATGTACACATTGTATATTACAAGAATTCCAATTTTTTAAGGTGCAGTGAAATACACATTATACCATGTGCTGATACACTCATTGAGACTATCTTGACATGCACATTCTCTTTCAAAATGCTTCCCTTTTCTTTACAGGACTGATGGGCCTGAATGATCAGTTTGTAAGAGTTTAATTGAAGGTTAAAAATGCTCATTTCTGTGAAAAAAATTACAAACAATGTAAAGCATTTTATAGCTTGGAAGTGCATTTGTTATTTAAGAGAGTGTTAGTACTCTGCAGATTTTTCGCCACAGATTGGAAACTGCAACTCTTCACGGTTCTGATCTCTAGTAGGGTCACATACTATTTCTTGAAAACAAAATTGTCTGTTTTAAATGACAATTTATATATATATATATATATATATATATATATATATATATATATATCAATCACTGTCTCACTGTCTTCCCGTTCATCATCGATTTGCTCGAGCGGGCCCCAGTAACATCTCCATATGTCCTGTCTCATGCTAGTAGAGCCCAAGGCATCTGCTTGCTCCAGGAACATAAAGAGCCTCAATCCATTCCGGAGTGAGGTCTATAATTGTTACTGGTATTTGGCACATATATCAAATACAACACAGGTAGCTTGCCAGGCTCTGCCGTGCAGGTAGCATACTCTTGTAGGCATCTCTAAGTCCAGCATTTATTGATGAACCACGCGGCCGCGCTGCCGCCCAGCCGGCGCTTATAGGCTGGTCTGCTGGGTGGAGGTCTGACGAGAGAGAAGTCCGGATGTGGAAAATGGAGGCCCTCATGGAGTGTGGGGTCGTCTGGCTTGTTGCGAGGCTCTGCTGGGGTGGTGGGCCAGGGCTAGAACCCACCATCCCTCCCCGGCGCCTCGTGAGCAGCTGCTGGTCACAAGGAGAGCCAGTAGCAGGTCTGCCCCATGTCTGCGAGTCTCTATATATAATATATTATATATATTATATATATAATATATATTGTTTATAATATAAAACATTTTTAAAATGGAAAATCTGAAAAGGAAATTTTGCTTGGATGAAAATTTTCTCACTGGAAAATATATTGGCTCAAGTTGAAAAAAATAAGTTTTAATTTCACTTCCAATATACTTATATTATATATTTAAAATCTAAGGTAGTCTACATGCATAATAATTAAATTTCTGTAAAATATTGTACTGAAATGTTAATTATTTAAAATGAATTTTATGTAGGTGAGATTGTGTATGAATTTTTATGTAGGTGAGATTCTTTATCTTCAGCAAACAGAAGAATGAATGAACTCTATTGCATCAAGTTGAGAGTATATAGCAGATATTGCTTACATTGTTCAACTCACCTAAACTTTAAAAACTATGTACAAATATCATTTGATCACTTGACATCCCATTATTCATCGATTTGCTCAAGCGGGCACCAGTAATGTTTCCATTTGACCCTATCACGCGCCAGTGTACCAATGTCATCTGCTTACTTCAGAAATACAAAGAGCCTCAAACCATTTGTTCAGGGTCTTGACAAAGAAATCTGACGATCTTGTAGGTGGGCGCCACGTGATCTATTGACATCACTTGGGATCTAGTCCATAATAGCTCTAGTACAGTGGTCATCTCCAAATCACATTACATGTCCAGCCCATCTGATTTTCAATTTCTTGGCAAATGAGACAGTATCCCTCACTCTGGATAGTCAACGGAGATCAGAACTCCGGATTCCTTCTTTCACTTGAGTGAGGCATGATATTCCAAGCATAGCTCTTTCAATTCCTCTTTGGGAGACCGGAATAGCATTCTCATCCTGCTTTCGTAGGGCCCAGGTCTCTGAGGCAAGGTGTATGTTAATGCAGGGAAAACAGTAGAGTCGAAGAGATGTGCCCTTAACAGGGGGTTCTTTGTCCTTTTAGCTATTTCTATGATGCTCTTGAAGGTGTTCCATTTCACTCTCTTCCTCCTGCACAGCTCAGGTTTTAGGTCATTTAATAATATTAAATATTCATATGATTTTTTATTTTTCTTAATGTACACCTCCAGGTTTTATTTATTTTCTCAAGTCCACAAGAAGTATGACTTCATGCAAATAACTTTGAAAATATCTCCAAAAAATAGGTAACTATTTAAATTCGGTATAATTATAATAATTTATATGTTTCTTAACAATAATGTGAAAAGTATTCATAACATTTTAAAATAGTATTTTTCAATTTAAGTTAATTATTTTACAATGTCATTTATGCTTTATAAAGCAAATCATAGGTATTATTATAATGTGCTATTTTCTGCAATAATAATAATACCAAGTTTAATTATTATGGTGATTAAACATGCAGACATAGCTTATTATAACCTCAGTGCTAGTGGGATATAGTTCTATTCTCTAAGCATTCTTACTTTTATCATAAAAAATAATTCAAATTTGAATTTTTATCTTGACACTGTTCATGTATGTTATGATTATTCCTGGCAGGTGCATAAATCAGACATTCAAGAGTCATTAATTTAACGAGAGATTACTTTTTAATAACTATAGAACTGGAATAATGGAAAACTCTCCCACACATTGCAAAATAAATGTGTATATTATATACAAAACCAAAGGATTAAGGGAAAGGACCACCACCACTATGACAATAATTGTAAATGATCTCTCTAGACAAGAACGAGTGCTGAAAGATGTTAAACTGATATATGATAAAATTTCAGTAATAATATTTCAAACTGCCCTGCAGAGAGGGGGAGAGAAAGAGAGAGAGAGAGAGAGAGAGAGAGAGAGAGAGAGAGAGAGAGAGAGATCTGTCATAGCAGCAGGCTGGTGGGAGAGTGGGAGGAAAATTGGGGGCACTGGTGGCCCTGAATACACCTTGTAAAGGTAGCGGTATAGGAATATTTTATGAAAGCAATGATGAACAACTTTATGATATGAATCTCAAAATAACTCGTTTAAAGAACACATCTAAAACTACCCTGCCATTTGCTCCTAAAATCACATCCCACATAAATCATGCATTTATTTATTTTTATAGTGTTAAATGCAGGGTGATACCATTTCACCAAAACTCTTCATCGCCACCCTTGAGAACATCATGAGACAATTAGAATGGGAAAGAATGGGAGTGAAGATAGATGGTCGGCAACTACACCACCTCCGCTTCGCTGATGACATCGTTCTAATAACACCAAACATTAGCCAAGCGGCACAAATGCTGGCTGACTTTGACCGAAAATGTGGAAAGATAGGTCTACAGCTGAATCTGAAGAAAACTATGTTCATGAGAAATTAACTAGTTCCTGAGGCCCCATTCACTCTCAATGGAACAAACATCTCTGAATGCAGCAGTTATGTGTACCTAGGTCGAGAAGTCAACATGATGAACGACCTAAAACCTGAGCTGTGCAGGAGGAAGAGAGTAGCATGGAATGCCTTCAAAGGCATCAAAGAAATAGCTAAAAGGACAAAGAACCTCCGGCTCCGGGCCCATCTCTTCAACTCCACCGTTCTCCCTGCATTAACATACCCCCCAAGGATAGCTAAAGCAATCCTCGGGAAAAAGAAGATGGGAGGCATCACCTTACCCAACTTAAAACTGTACTACAAGGCAGTAGTAATTAAAACAGCATGGTATTGGAATAAAAACAGACCTGTGGACCTATGGAATAGAATTGAGTATCCTGACACCCAACCTCAAGCACATGATCATTTAATCTTTGATAAAGGTGCAATGAGTCTAAAATTGAGTAAGGAAAGCCTCTTCAACAAGTGGTGTTGGGAAAACTGGGCAGCGACATGTAAAAAAAAATGAATTTGGACCTGTGTCTAACACCATGCACAAAAATCAGATCAAAATGGATTAAAGATCTCAATATCAGACTTGAATCCATAAAATACATTGAATAAAATATAGGAAAAACCCTCCACGACATTAAAGTTAAAGGCATCTTCAAAGGTGAAACATCACTAACAAAGCAACTAGAAGAAAGGGATAAACATATGGGACTACAAGAAACTAAAATGCTTCTGCACCTCAAAAGAAACAGTGACTAAGATACAAAAGCAGTCCACAGAATGGGAAAGAATATTCATCCAATACCCATCTGATAAGGGGTTAATATCCAGGATATATCAGGCACTGGTAGAACTTTACAAGAAGAAAACAAACAACCCCACCAAAAAATGGGGGAGAAGAAATGAACAGAAACTTCAGCAAGGAAGAAATTCGAATGGCCAAAAAACATATGAAAAAATGCTCATCATCACTAATCATCAGAGAGATGCAAATCAAAATAACAATGAGATACCACTTTACACCACAGAGACTGGCACATATTCAAAGAGCAAGAACAACAAGTGCTGGCGTGGATGTGGGGAAAAGGGGGACACTCATCCATTGTTGGTGGGAATGCCGGCTGGTACAGCCTTTCTGGAAAACAATATGGACTTTCCTCCAAAGACTAGAAATTGAACTCCCATTTGACCCAGCCATACCACTCCTGGGAATCTACTCTGGGAAACCATGAATACGCGGCGGAAACACCATCCCTACTTTTATGTTCATAGCAGCATTATTCACAATAGCCAGAATCTGGAAGCAACCAGAGTGCCCGAAAATCGATGACTGGATAAAGAAGCTTTGGTACATCTACACAATGGAATACTATGCAGCTGTTAGGAAAAATGAAGTTATAAAATTTGCCTATAAATGGATGGACATGGAGAAGATTATGTTGAGCGAAATTAGCCAGAAGGAGAGAGACAGATACAGAATGACTGCATTTATTTGCATGGCATAAATATATATGTACATATTATAATACCAATATCCAAGGTCAAGTGAAACATATATCAGGAGGTCTTGTCAAAGGTGGAAATTATCACAAACGTGTGGGAGTCAGAGTTTAGGTAAGACAGAAAATGGAACAGGGTGCTAATAACTGTCGAGGGTACTAATGCCAACCTAGAACTGAGCATTAAATAGAGGCAAAAGGATACACATGACAACCTTTTAATATATGTTCCGTAATCCATAGTCTGGAAGGGAAGGAAAAGAGAAAGAGAGAGAAAGGGAAAGAAATAAAGAACCTGCCATGGAGGTGGGCTGCGGAAGGGGGAGGGAACTGGGGATGTTGGTGGTGGGAGATGGGCACTGGTGGAGGGACGGGTCCTGGAACACTGTATGACCAAAACCCAAACAAGAACTTTTTAATTGTATATCTTTTTATTTGTATATCTCACGGTGGTATAATAAAATACTTAGAAAAAAAACATACGCCTCAGAGACCTGGGTCCTACGAAAGCAGGATGAGAATGCTATTCCGTCTCCCAGAGAGGCATCAAAAGAGCTATGCTTGGAATATCACGTCTCACTCAAGTTAGTGAAGGAATCCGGAGTTCTGACCTCTGTCGCTATTCCAGAATCAGGGGCGCTGTCTCATTTGCCAAGGCTTCAAAAAATCAGATGGGCTGGACATGTAATGCGATTTGGAGACAACCGCTGGACTAGAGTCGTTACAGACTGGATCCCATGGGATGTCAAAAGATCACGTGGCCGCCCACCTACAAGATGGTCAGACTTCCTTGTTAAGACCCTGAAGGAACGGTTTGAGGCTCTTCATATTTCTCAATCAACCAGATGCCATTGGGCTACATTGGCACATGATAGGGTCCAATGGAAATGTTACTGGTGCCCGCTTGAGCAAATCGATGAATAACGGGAGTTCAAGTGATTCAAGTGTTAAATTCATTGCAGTTACAGTAATGAGCTTATGATGAATGCTATTGACATGTATAGCCATGGTGTGCCCAGTAGCCTAAACTCATTACCACCAGCGTTGCAGTACACTGCTGCCCAGAGCCTCTGCATCTGGCCTAGAGTTGCCTCCTGCAGGTCACTTTGTAGATAGGAGGAGGACAGTTTGAATATGGCAGCTCATCTGACCATGCATTATATACTGGCTGCTATAGATATTCTCTCATGCTGCCACAATCCACATCTGGACATTTTCCATATCCGGACTTCCCTGTCATCACAACTCCACCCAGCAGACCAGACTATCACAGCCTGGATCATCGACACCCAGCCTGCAGCAGTTTTTTTTTTCTTTCAATCTGGCCTAGGTATGCTGAACCAGAGACTTTCAGACGTAGGGCAGAGCTGCTACTTGCTCTCCCTGTGCCCAGCCGCTCATGAGGCACCCAAGAGGCATGGCGGGTTCTAGCCCTGGCCTGCCACCCCAGCAGAGCCTCACAACAAGCCAGACGACCCCCTACTCCATGGGGGCCACCATTTTCCACATCCTGACTTCCCTTTCATCAGAACTCCACCCAGCAGACCACAGCCCAGCTAGCAGCCACAGGGTTCATCAATAAATGCTTTATTTAGAGGTGGCATACTACAAGAGTATGCCACCCACACGGCAAGCCAGGCAAGGTGCTCGTGTCATATTTGATATGCTAAATCAGTAACATTTATATTAGGTCATTCCCATGACCTACTATAATGGTTTGAGGCTCTTTATGTTTCTGGAGCAAGCGAATGCCTTTGGGTTCTACTAGCATGAGACAGGACATATAGAGATATTAGTGGTGCCCGCTCTAGCAAATAGATGATGAACGGGAAGATAGATAGTGCCACAATCATCGTTGGACTAGCTAGATCTTACCGTTATATCTGCATGGCCACATTGGATCTCTAAGTGATTAGACCAGAAAGAAATGCTATTTGTCTCCAAGCAAGCAAGCATGGTTCTCTGATAACTCAAAGGCTGATATACAGAACAATTATGAAATAAAGATGAGACTCTTGTGAAGGCTTGGAGAAATATTTAACTGGCTATAGAATATTCTTTGGTACAGATGCATGCCTTTGTATTCTGAGATACAGCTTATTTCTGAAGCCCCTCCTCCACTCTGCTGCGCAGGGCACTTCCGAGGCTGATCTTGGCTGGGCAACAGTAACATCTCAAAGGGCCAAGGTGAGGTCCTGGGAGAAATTACCTCGGAGAATTTGACCCTGATGCCTTGGAGTGGGAGGTCTGTGTTGCAGGGATATAAATTCCTAGCCTGCTTCCTTTCTAGTTCTTCTTCTTTCTCCCCTCTTCTATTGAAGCTCTCCGCTGCTTCCCTCTTAGCTGTCTCCTCTCTGCAGGGCCTGAACACGTGGTGGCCTCCATCTTGGCCTACATGTGGCCACCGCCCAGCCGAGAACCCTAAGTTCAGGGTTTTTACTATTGTTGATTTGTATGCCAGAACCTGTGTTAAGTAAAACATTTTGAATCTTGGCTGGATTCTTGTATCTTTCCCTGTACTCTGGCCACCGATCCCCTGGGACAGAAGGGGGTCCTTGACCCTGATCCTGGGTTTTGTGTGGGTGCCGCGGCTTTCCCCACAGCCAGTGTCTAGGATTCTATTCATTGCACTGTCACTTTATGTAATTTTGTGCATCTGTTAATTTTTATCCCTCATTTATAGATTTCTTGGGTCACATAAGTCTTTATTTTACCATTTCATTCTTTTAGCTGTGTGTAATACCTAGCAAGTAAAATGAACTAATATATAATAGACCTGGAGGCATTTAAATTCTAATTATGTCCAGCGTGGTAATAACATTATCAAATTCTTATAGTTATCTTTGAATTTTACTTTTTCTTCTCTTAGCATTAATCTTATATTTGTCTTTCTATTTCCCTACTATTTTCTCTATTCAGTTCTTATATATACTTTTTGGGTAAATATATATTTCTATGAGTGGTTATTTCTTTATCAAATTTTACCTTTGAAACTATACTGTAGATATGATCTTCAAATTAATTCTTCATCTAGGAATCTCTGATCCTCTTGATATTAGGGTGTAACAATAACACAGGTTAAACTACTTCCTTTAGTACACACGTTTTAATCTGTGACATATTCACAAGCATATAGATGAAAATCTGTCTTTCACATAAACATTGAAATAGTATACAACTGTAAGAAGAGAGGAAATCTTGTAGTTGCTTCATCCTTAGCACCATATAGGGTCCCCAGAACCTTTCCAGGAATAAGCACTGTTATGCCCCTCCCACCTATCCCCACAAAGAAACAATATGCACATGCAATATTATAAATATACTGTAAAATAATCATTTATTTTTTGCTTTTTAAATAACTGAACAACTTTTTAAGAAGGCAAATAGTTAGGACATTTAAAGCCATATGAGTTATTATAGACCTTAGTTTTTCTCAACGTTTCTTTGACCAGAACTCCTTCTGATTTCTATCCTTCTGGGGGGGGTTACTCTTCTATGGATTGGACACCTACTGTCAGGCTGTGGCTCTATTACATTTTTATCTATTGCTCCCTTGAAATATCCTGGGGACCTTCAGATTGAGACATGGCCCGTAGGTTGAAATGCATCAGTCTAGATGACTTACATGGCGCTTTCTATCAGTTTATGATCATGTTTCCTATGTTCAGGAAAAAATAGCTTTGAGTTTTATGCTTTCTGTATATCAAAACTCAACCACTAATAGTTTCAAAATGTAAATGCAGTGCTTGCTTAAACATTGCCATTATGCATAATGCATTGAATAAGTAAGTCCGTTCTTCAGTAAGCATTTGTTTTTCAATGCTTCTGTTACCAGCAATAATACAACCAATTTTATTTTTAGGGTATTAAGCGTAAAATAAATATACGGCCTAGATATAGAGCATTTTGACTGTTTTCTCTGGTCAAAAGACTGTTAGGCATGAACATACCTCTCTCTGCCTTAGAGAAAGTCAGGCAGTGGTTTGACACATAAGTACCCTGTACCTCCTTCTCTATGGCATGGATCAACAGGCTGAACATCTATGTGATAGAAGCTTCAATTGGTCTATGGAAGCATTAAATATTGTTATGTATTAGGAATGAAAATTAAGATTCTATCTAATTAATAACCTCTTGACATATGGGGCCAAAAGGTGAGCACATTCATAACTTACGCCATTGGGGTATCGTTCAGTTGCTGAGTGACTGGAAATTAGTTTCTGCATCAGTTCAGTTCACTTTCCCCAAGGCTGGTCTATCTGTTTGTTATCTGCTTTAGGTAAGAGGCTAGCAGTGGTGTGAATATTTAAGATCAATGTATAGAGTCATGACAGTCCACGATATGCCCTCTCTCTCTTGCTTCATTTACGTTATAATGTTCTATGTCTATCAACTGAGTTTTGGCACCCCAAGAGACTTTTATTGCACTCTGTTAGCAATTAATGAAGATATTAAGTATTACCTATTGTCGGGCGCTCCGCCGGGGTCCCTGACAGTGCCGGAAGCGAGTTCCCTTCTACCTCTGAAGCCGGTGAGGAACGGATGAAAACTCAGGAATCCGATGCAGTTTTAAAAGGCTTTACTTATCACAGGTTCAGGCATACCAAATCAGCAAAAGGAAAAACCCGATGCTTAGGATTCCAGGCTAGAACCCCAGCCACGTGTAGGCCAAGATGGCGACCACCACGTGTAAAAGCTTCCAAGGGGAAAGAACGCTCACAAGGAGAGAGATCCCACAAGGAAGAAGAAGGAAGCGAGAGCGGGAACCGGCTAGTTTATATCCCTGTAACTCAGACCTTCCTCCCACTGTTCTGGAAAGCAGGGAGGGTCCAATGCCCTTAGGTAATCCCTCCCTGCACCTCACCTAGGGCCTTTACTGTGCTAATGTTTTGAGCCGAAATCTGCTTAGGAATGCTTTTGTAGTGTAGAGAAGGGGTTTCTGAGATGGCATGTCTCTGTTCCTTGACCAACACCAATGCCAGTTAAATATTTCTCCAAGCCTTCACAAGTCTCCTCTACTTCATTGTAGTTTTATATTTTAGTTGCCTTTGAGTATATCAGGGAGCCATGCTTGTTTACTTGGAAGCAAACAGCATTTCTCTCTGGTCTAATTACTTAGGTGTCCTACGTGGCCAGGCTAATATGCTGGTAAGATCTAGCTAGTCCCACGATGATTGTGATAGCATGGGAGAATATTTATACCAGCTATACAGCATACATAGTCGGATAAACTGCCACATTTAGACTACCCCCTTATCTACGGAGTGATTTGCGGGAGGCAATCCAGAGCAGATGCAGCGGCCCTTAGGAGTCCTGCAACAACTCCCCTGATAAGTTTACTAATAAAAATTGAAAAGGTAAGAAATATTTAGTAATGTACAGAAAATTAAGATAAGAAAAAACAATTCCAGTTACAAAATGATAATACATGTTACTTTAGGATCCTAACTTGTTTTTGGACCCAAAGTAAAGTTCATGACAAAGTGTTTCTAGCTGTCTGATTATAATGGACTATAGTTTGCACTGTCCATAATTTGTGAGAGTCAATTTGCTATATTTTATGTAAAGCCGGGTGTCTGGAACAAAGTCTGTGGGGCTACTCTGGAACAGCAATAGCGGTGATCATATGAGTATGAGTCTCTTGAGAGCAGCGATCAGGAACTCATTGAATTGTCAGGAAAACTGGATCGGGTCTCTGGAACACGGGAACAAATATCTAGAACTCTAGAACAGGAGTCTTGAGTGCTGGAACAGGTGTCTGGAACATTGGTGTAATATCTCGAACTCTGGAGCAGGAGTCTTGAGCGCTGGAACAGGTGTCAGGAACATCGGTGTGGG
This sequence comes from Cryptotis parvus, assembly GCA_021461705.1. Classification (NCBI taxonomy): domain Eukaryota; kingdom Metazoa; phylum Chordata; class Mammalia; order Eulipotyphla; family Soricidae; genus Cryptotis; species Cryptotis parvus. Next base: position 9,031 of record JAJIBD010001061.1, on the reverse strand, counting down.
TGTCTTGCAGGGCTTCTTTAGCAAGGGAACACTGGCAACGGTAACTGTACCTGTAGCTTAATTTTAGGCGAGACAAAAACACTTTTCGAGGATAATCACAAGTAGAGATTTTAAGGCTTTGTAGGGATCCAAGTCTGGGATGGAGAGAAGAACATAAAGAAGCTCCAACATGGGTCGAGCAGGGAAATAAGTATGAGAATTGAGGATTTTAAAATTGATAAACCTAGTGGATCAGCAGTGGAGCTGATGAAAATAATAGAGGTTTGTAGTGGTCAGAAATTGAGAAGGTAGTAGTTGAGACATAACATAGACACAACATTAATCACAAACATAATGGTGGCCACCACATGCACACACATGCACACATACATTTGATTGATCAATATCTTACAGCTGTATATGTGACCCATTTAGGGTGATAAATGGTAACGAGTCAAGCGCATCATGAATATAAAGCCGGCAAATGATGGTGAGAAAGTGTCTTTTCCTGTGAATAGAGCATTGGGAAAAATTAGTTTTGCAAATTATTAAATTTTTAGCAAGCACTGTTTTAGGAGTCTCGGAGTATTGAGCACTGTAGCGCAGGTTTACTGGATTTGAATATCTCATCCTGTGAACAGAATCATTAGAGAAACAATTTTTTCATTGATTTAGCAAACATTTTTTGTAATGAGCACTGTGATCAGAGTCCAAAGCGTGGAGCAACATAGAAAGAATCTGCAGCAGCGAAGTTCTTTTTCTGCAAATACCTGTGAGCAAAACATTAAAAAAGGAAACTTTTAGCATTAGTCCTTGAAACATATTGACATTGAGCACTATATTCAGAGTCCACCCATTTTTCCACCTTTCTTTTCTGTAAGAAAGAAAATATTTAGGCTGTAAGGCAAGATATTAGACATGAACCATGATTACAGACTGCAAAACAAGATCATTATTAAAATGAACCAATCCAGGAAGTTTAAACAGCAACTTGCAATTTAAAATTTAAGACTTTAAATTGAAAGAATTAGTTGTTTTCTGATTCTTGGAGAATTTTAGTCTTAACAAGTCGCAAAAGGAACCCAGAGTTTTTTGTCAGGGTTATCGTCTGTAGAAATGAAAGCATAGCCTCCTTCCCGAATGAGGAGGTGACCTGCAATCCATTTATCATCAATTTTCACCCAGATAGGTGAATTGACTGTATTTTGAGTTTGCATATCTTGTTGAAAGTGACGTTCAGCCGCGGTATAGGGATCTCCTTGAGGTATATTTAAGAAGTTTAAGGTGAATAATGTTAAAGATAAAGAATCCATTGGAGGCATACTTGTTTTTCATTGCTTTAATAGCTGAGTTTTAAGCCTTCTGTAGGCACGTTCAACTATTCCCTTGTCCTTGTGGATTATATGGAATTCCTGTAATATGTTTGATCTGCCATTCCTCGCAAAAGGATTTGAAGGTTTTGCTGGTGTAAGCAGGACCATTATCTGTTTTTATGGTATGGGGAATACCCATGACGGAGAAGCACTGGAGTAAAAATGAACAAACAGATTTAGCTCTTTCAGACGTCATAGGAACAGCCCATATGAACCGGGAATATGTATCGATGACCACATGAAGGAAAGGTTTGTTGGGGAATAAGTTAGTATGAGTTATATCCATCTGCCACAATTGGTTTTTCTGTAAACCTCGAGGATTTGCTCCTGCTACATGAGATGTACAATGTAAAGGAGCACAGACCGGACAGTTGCGGACAATTTGTCTAGCTTGTCTCCATGGAATGCCATGGTGTACATGAAGGCGGGCATTTGTATGTAGAGTCTGGTGCTCTTCCTCAGCTGATTTAAATACTGGTGCTGCCAAGAGATCTGCTGCTTCGTTTTCTCGAACCATTGGCCCGGGGAGTCGGCTGTGAGAACGGATGTGGGAGATGTATATTGGGAATGTTCTATTTCGGAGGAGATCTTGTAGTTTATGGAGTAGCTCCTGAATTATAGAATTATGGGCATTTAAAGAAGCAGTGACAATTCCAGGAAATAAACCAACTACATATGCAGAATCACTCACCACATTACATGGGCCAGATACATGGGATAGTAAATGTATCAGGGTGGTGAGTTCCACTTGTTGGGCAGATTTATAATTTGTATGTACAGTAGTGGTCAACGAATGACCTGTAATTTCACCCCTTCCTGATGAGGAGCCATCAATATAATACACTGGAGCATCAGGAATGGGAGAGGCGCGGACAATGGTGGAAATTACAAAAGGTGTCCTTTTCAGAAATTCCCAGGTTTTTCCAGCTGGGTAATGAAAGATATTTCTCCCTGAAAAATCTGCTAAAGCTCTTTGAAGGATTTCACTGAGTGGTAAAACAGCTTCAATTTATTTTTTAGGGTCAGGGTAGTACAATTACATGGGGATCATGTCTAAGTAATACTTGGGTTCTTGATCTTCCCTTAATTATAAGGTTAGCTATCATCTCAAGGTAAGGTGTAGCAGTACGATTCTGCTTGTTATGTAAGTAAACCCATTCTAACGGTCCAGATAATTGGGCTATAGCAGCAGTTGGAGACTCGGGAGTGTTGAAGACCAAGAACCATACCTTTTCTCCGGATTAAATCTGGAGAGGGTAAGATTTTTGAAGCCGATCCATGAAAAAATCTAATTCCTTCTGAGCTTTAGGAGTTAGCTGCCTTGGACTTTTAAAGCAGGATTACCTTCAAGGGTGTGGAACAGGTTACTGAGCTCACAGTTAGGAATACAAAGGGAGGGGCGCACCCAGTTTATATCCCCCAGCAGTTTTTGAAAATCATTCAAGGTTTTGAGCCCTTTCTGACTAATGGAAATTTTTTGAGGACGCACTGTAGTGCGGTCAAGAGCATAGCCCAAATATTCATATGGAGGCTGCATCTGAATTTTTCCGGAGCTATTTGTAAGCCAGCCTTTGGTAAATCTGTCATTACATCATTATATAAATTCTGGAGATCTCTGGAATTATCACAAGTTAGCAGGATATCATCCATGTAGTTGGATGATGTATGCACCAGGAAATTTAGCACGAATGGGTTGCAAAACCTCATCAACAAAGTGTTGACACATCGTAGGTGAATTAGTCATCCCTTGGGGCAATACTGTCCACTGAAGCCTACGTAAAGGACCTTTATGATTAACGGAAGGGACTGAAAATGCAAACCTTTTCTGATCATCTGGGTGGATAGGTATGCTGTAAAAGCAGTCTTTTAAATCTATGATAATTAGTGGCCAATCATTAGGAATAGCTGCTGGAGAGGGAGCCCAGGTTGCAGGGCTCCCCATGGTAACCATAGTAGAATTTACATTCCTTAAGTCAATCAGCAAATGCCATTTGCCTGATTTTTTCTGTATTACAAAAACAGGAGAATTCCATTCTGAAAACGTTTCCTCAATATGTCCTAATGTCAGCTGTTCTTCCACTAGATTTGTTAGCGCCTCTAACTTTTTTGGTATTGAGGGGCCACTGTGGTGTCCATAAAGGTTTGTCAGACTTCCACAGAATACGGATAGGTGGTGGGCGCTTAACCACAGCGGCCCCAATTAAAAAGGGTTACTCCCGGTGTTAGGCTTATTATGGAGAGCTGGAATTGGTGCTTTCGGCGAGGAATTGGGGAGGTATGTGGATTACTGCCCCCACTGCTCCAGCATGTCTCGACCCCCATAAAGTTAAAGGCATAGGGGGCTATATAAGGCTGGAGCATGGCTACATTCCCTTCAGGGCCAATACACGGCAGCCACCTGGCAGTCTGTTCGGAGAAGAGAGGAGGAGATATTGCCTACCCCGCTCAGGCTATGGGACTCTTTCTTTAGGGCCCAGTTAGAGGGCCAATACTTGGTGGGAGATTATGGATATGTCTGCCCCTGTATCCAACATGCCTTTGAATTTCCTTTTTATAAATTTCGATGGGTATAACCGGCCGCTTGGCCTGAGAAATTATGGCAGTGTACCCAACTAGATAGTTAGCAGGTGGCTGGTGGGCTTGGTTCTGTGTGGCTGCATAACCAACAATGAAGTTGGCAGAATGGTTGGTACTGTTTAAGCCACCAGCTGTAGGGTGTTCGGACTGACTACACGGATTCTCAAAAAATAATAATAGTTTAGCAAGTGGTTCCCCTTTTTTAAAAGTCCATTTAGTTGGCACAGATATTGACAGTATTATCTCTCCATGAGATTCAGGATCCAGAAGTCCGAAATGCACCATAATTCCCTTAAATTTCAGCCAATCGCTCCCCTGAATTAAACCCATACTACCTGGGGAGCAGGTCCTTTTTTATCCCTGTTTTTAGCATGTAGGGTCTTGACTTGGGGTATATTGTGACAGTCTTAGGGCAGAGGATGTCTAGACTGCCATTGCCTGATGGGGTAGGCCAGAGAGCATTTATTGACTGTAATTCTGTGGATTCTGATTTGGAGGATACTGGGCAGGTGGAATGAAAGAGAGTGCCCATGGATTCAGCTGGGCCTGGGGCTGGCCCCCACCCAGTTTCCCGCATTTAGGGAGGCATAGATGTTATTTGGGCCTGCGGAGCTTGTGGAACCTGGGAGGGGGTCCATGTAACATTTCCTATAAAGGGATTATTAGAATGTTGCCCTGTATTGATAGTTTTAGAAGATGGGCAATCTCTACGGGTGTGTCCCTTCTTTCCGCAGCTAAAGCAGGTTATCTATCCAGATGAAGCCTGAGACTGACTTCGCCTCCAAGACCGACAGTCTCTGGCCCAATGTTTTCCTTTTCTGCACCTTGGGCATGGTCCAGGTGGGGCCCTCCGAGGGTGGAGTTGCGATTATTAGAATAGCTTCTCCGATTATTGTTTATCCTTTGAAGTTTATTGTTTCTCCCTAAAGCTGTTTGATATTTCATCCCTCTCCTGATCCTCCTGCTGTATGGGATAAGCCTCTATATCATCCTGTGTTCTATGGGAGGTTAAACCCGACATTTCTACAGGCCTTTAGATACCCCATGAGGGTCATCCTTTTTCCTTAATACTATATAGTAATGCTCGGGCATTTTTGATTAGCATTCTCATATGCTGTTTCGTTTTAGGACTTTTTGAGTGGTTGGGTCTTGAACCTGTCTTTGGATTGTTTCACATAATCTCCCAACAAAAATCAAAAGTATGGTTCATCACGACCCTGGTAAATTTCCGTATAGCTACCTAGAAATCCTGGGTCGGAACCTACTCTTTCCCACGCTTTTAATGCTGTCTCCCGAACAAATTTTAAAATAGGTTCAGGTAATGTCGACTTGTTTTGCTTTCTTTTGCCATTCACCTTCACCTTTTAGCATGGCAAAAGTTATAGTATGGCCTGATTCCTTTTCTCTTAAAGTGTCAATATTCCGGTTAACCCCATCTGCATACCACATTTTGCCATTGCATGTACTGTGATTTGTTTAGACAAGTATGGGCTACCATTTCAAAGTCTCCCAATACCCACTGACTATTTTCGCTCCAATCAGCTAAATATTTTAAAAGTATAAGGACTTGATATTCCAAAACCTGTCGCAAGCCTTCCTAAACGGGGTTATTGACTCAATTTTTAAGTCTTCATGAATCGGTTTTACTTTATCTTTAGATTGGTCATGAGAAAGATTGCTGCGCTTTGCTCTTTGATTCGAGCTAACCTGTTCCTCCCATTCTTCCTCATCAGAGCTTGTAGTATCTGGCAGAGGAACATCTACCCCATTGAGTGTATTAACTCTGGGGAGATTTTCAGCTTGGGAATTTGCCTCCTCTGGGTTTTCCTGTTCCTCCTCTAAGTTATCAGCCACATTAGAATTCTTTTTTAGATTTTTTTGCTGGGAATGTATACACCTTTTCTAAGTCTACAGCCTTGGTGCGTGTTTGTGAATGGCTTTTAGTTGGTTCACGCCTCAGTATTGGGTATGCGCTAGGTCCTGATTGATAAGTCATGAAATCAGAAATCTCCCTGCGTAACATCCATTTTCTTGGGTTTTAAGTTTTCAAGTTTCCTATATATTTCTTCCTTTTGTTCTTTCAATCTTATGTGTAACTTCCAAACCTCCTCTTTCTGTCCATCAATTCTATCTCTCTGTTTGTCAATTTCTTCCTCTAAGATAGTGCTGATTTTATCATTATCCTTCTTCTGCTCTTCAAACTTTACTTCAAATTTTAAATCCTGTTTAATAATTTTACTTTCTTGTTCTTCTAATTTTTCTTTGAATTTTAAATCCTGTTCTTCTAATTTTTTCTTTGAATTTTAAATCCTGTTCTTCTAATTTTTCTTTGAATTTTAAATCCTGTTCTTCTAATTTTTCTTTGAATTTTAAATCCTGTTCTTCTAATTTTTCCTCAAATTTTAAATTCTGTTTAATAATTTTACTTTCCTGTTCTTCTAATTTCTTTTCAAATTTTAAACTCTGTTTAATAATTCTGTCCTCAAGTTTTAAGACCAGTCTACCTGTAGTTTTATGATCCTCACTTATTTCTTTAATTGCTGAGTAAACCTCGTCCCTTAAGATTGTATTCAATTTATTACTTTCTTCCCTCTCTCTATTAAACATTGTCCTTACACAAAGGTGCAGTTTAAAAAATTCCAAGGACCCAGATGATTTGTGAAAAGATAGAGTAGTTCTCAGAAAGGAACTTTATGGACTGGGCTATGTATGGTTCTGAGCCAATAAAAAGATACAATGTATCTATACCATGAGATATCCATCATTTTACTCACGGTTTGGAGGCAGATGATCTCTGTCGATGATAATTAGACCAGGCGATGTCCATGGTGCTTACGCCAGGGACGTCAAATGTCGGGCGCTCCGCGGGGGTCCCTGACAGTGCCGGGAAGCGGGTTCCCTTCTACCTCCGAAGCCGGCGAGGAACGGATGAAAACTTCAGGAATCCGATGCAGTTTTAAAAGGCTTTTACTTATCACAGGTTCAGGCATACAAATCAGCAAAAGGAAAAACCCGATGCTTAGGATTCCAGGCTAGAACCCCCAGCCACGTGTAGGCCAAGATGGCGACCACCACGTGTAAAAGCTTCCAAGGGGGAAGAACGCTCACAAGGAGAGAGATCCAAGGAAGAAGAAGAAGCGAAGCGGGAAACCGGCTAGTTTATATCCCTGTAACTCAGACCTTCCTCCCACTGTTATGGAAAGCAGGGAGGGTCAAATGCCCTTAGGTAATCCCTCCTGCACCTCACCTAGGGCCTTTACTGTGCTAATGTTTTGAGGCGAAATCTGCTTGGGAATGCTTTTTATGAGTGTAGAGAAGGGGGTTTCTGAGATGGCATGTCTCTGTTCCTTGACCAACACCAATGCCAGTTAAATATTTCTCCAAGCCTTCACAAGTCTCCCTCTACTTCATTGTAGTTTTATATTTTGCCTTTGGGTATATCAGGGAGCCATGCTTGTTTGCTTGGAAGCAAACGGCATTTCTCTCTGGTCTAATTATTTAGGTGTCCTACGTGGCCAGGCTAATATGCTGGTAAGATCTAGCTAGTCCCACGATGATTGTGATAGCATGGGAGAATATTCATACCAGCTAGTACAGCATACATGATCGGATAAACTGCCACATTTCTAGACTACCCCTTATCTACGGAGTGATTTGCGGGAGGCAATCCAGAGCATGCAGCGGCCCTTAGGAGTCCTGCAACAGCCTATAACATACAATTTCTAATATAATGCTTATAATCCTAATTTAGGAGTAAGTCCCATGCCTTTTATATTCTCAAAAGCCTACTCCTATTTTCTCTTGATTTTTTTTTTTCTTAATTCTCCTCTCCACTAACTTAGGAAATTGTGTGCAAGCAGGATGTATCTATTTGTATTAGTTAAAAATATATAAACACAAATTATTTGTAGTATTTTTAGTTTATTTTTAAAAACCAGAAGGATAATAGTTCTTGTCATATTTTTTAATTGATTTAGCATTTATGGTTTTGGGACATTTTCGGAGTTAAGCATTAATCATCTATATGTGTGTAGGTGTTTATGACACCAAATAAGTTTTTTAAATCTTTTTTTCTCATAACCTGTTTATATAGAATTTGAAGAAACACAGTGTAGGAACATCACACACACAACATCATTAATAAGTGAGGTTGTATCTATACATCTGAGCTTTTTGGGGTGTGTTGGGTTCATATTTTTAAAAGCCCTTTTCCTAGTCAGGAGAGCTTACAAATTCAGTAAGTGTTTTGTTTACAATGTTGCTTTTTGCCTTGACCCTTTGCTTAACTCTTGTTGTAGGTGTGTCTTTGACCTGTAGATATAGGAAGACCAGGTAAGGATTGATTTGCAAGGCTAAATTGTTATTTTCTGGACTTTCACCTCTGTTCTTAACTTATTTGCCTCATTCACTTATAGATTGATTTTAATTCCTTTCGCCCCCAAAAAAGGAGGGACACACAAAATGACTGGATGGAAACGGGAAGAAGGGAACAACCCTGAACTTTAGGGAACGCATGTGCTTTATCAAGCGCCAAATTTGCTTTGATACAAAAGTTGTAGCAAACAAACAATTTCTTCCTTCTTCGATTCAATCTCATCCTTTAATTTTTTCTAGTCCTGTAGTTTCACACTTAATAAAAATAATCTGTACTAATATTACTTTAATTGGGGAGTCAGGGGATACAGGTCTCTGACCCTTAGGTGTCAAAAAAATCAGATGTGCTGTATATGTAATGATTTGGGGAGACAGCTGGACTAAGCAACACGTTACTGACTGGACTGAATCCACAGGAGTCAACAAATCATGTAGACACCTCCACCTACAGATGGTCAGACTTCTTCATCAAGACACTAGATGACGGTTTGAGGCTCTTTATATTCCTGGAGCAAAAGCTGATGTCATTGGGTTACTGGCACCTCCATAGGGTCAAATGGAAATATTACTGGGTGCCCGTTATAGAGCAAATTGATGAATACTTGGGAATCAGATGATCAAGTGATTAATATTAGATAAATTGTTCTTGGAAATGTAGATCTACATATACTTTCAGAATATAAATAGACATTTTCTTTTTTGTGATTAAATATAATGTTATTCTGTTC